>CM076247.1:14527495-14694995 GCA_038380765.1 Odontothrips loti
AAAAATAGAGCAGTAAAGATAAAGCGTGGCCCGCAGTGACGGCATCGTGCAGCTAATCCCCAGAGTAGCAGCGCGGGTGCCAGACGTATCGGTCCGGCATGGTGCCGGGTGCCGCGCCCAGCCAGGTCCGCGACGGCGACGACGATGTCGACGACGGGGTAGTGGCGGGCGGCGCCGGGGTGAGCGGGGGCGGGGCTCGCAGATTGACAGCCTAGGGGCGCCTAGGCCCCGCCCCCCTCGGGGGCCCCACTGAGCGACACGAGATTACGCCCTAACGAGATTGACGCCTTGGCCGCCCGGGGCCCCGCGGGGGGCATCGCCGAGGGCTCCGATAGTGTGCGTGCGAAGCGTTCGCGCCGACATCACGCTGCGCCCCAGTCAGAACCTCCCTGTTCCGCTCCGCCTCCCTCTGGGGGACAGAAAATGCCCCCGAGGCGTCGCCAATTTTTAGCTTATTCCCGTTTATTGCCGGTGTCACCAAGAAAATATGTGCGTTCCCTTCGTATAATAATTCGCGTCGCGTTTCGAGCCGATGGACGTGCCGCGCAAGGAGAAGAGGCGAAGGGGAGGAGGGGGTGAGGAGAGGGGGGCAGGGCGCGGCGAGGCGTGGCAGAGCGTGGCGCGAGGGGTGAGGCACCGGCCGCGCCGCCTAGCGCCGCCCCGCCAGCTGCGGCTGTGGTCGCCGCACTCCGGTCTCCACCACCACCACCACTACCACCACCACCACCACCACGCCCCTTCGTCACTGGCGAATCGTGAAATTCGATAATATTCGCGGGAGCAGCGTCGGAAACGATGGCCAAAGTGGCGTAAGATGGCTACGCCGAGCCGCAACCCCCACAGCCGGCCCCCCCGCGGCACGCACTGTGGGGGGCCACAGCCAGCAGCACCCGTCCATGCGAAAAAATGCCCGTCCGAACCGAAACCGTCCCCAAACGGTCCAGACGTGGAGTAGAGGTGACCCGCCCCGCCCCGCCCCGCCCCGGGACAGGACGGCCCCCTGTCAAGGTGGAAAGCCGACACGTTCGGACAATGACTCTCCCAAATCCAGGGGTCTTAGCAGCGGGCACGGGCACGGCATGGAGAGCGCGTACGCACCACTGTTTACGGTGAAGGGAGAAAGAGACGGCGAGAGAGCCCCGAAAGAGAGGGGGAGGGGGCGCCAGCACGGACTGCCCCGACCCCCACCACAGCCCGCCGCCCCCTCCCACCCTTTGGCCCTCCGGCAGCGCAGTCACTCTCCCTTTCAGCGGCCAACGGCCTGGGCCCCCCGCGCGCCCCCAGCACCCCCTCCGCTCGAGTGCCAACCCCCCCACCCCACCCCTACGCGCCCCCACCGCGCTGCAGCCACCACCCCTACACTCTCCCACGCGGAGCAGAGCGGCGCGGCCGGGCCCAGCGAGGGGATGGGATGGGATGGGTGTTGTGTTTATGGTGGAAGTGGGTATATGGTCGCAAGTTCAAGTTCAGCCGCTACGCGTCGCGGGCCGGGCGGCGCCGGCCTCGGCTATTTCACAGCGCCCGCGGCCCCCGCGGCCCCCAGGGGGCCCCGCCAGCCCCCGACCCACACTAGTGTAGCGGGGCCTCCACGTGCTCGGCCCGCTCCTCAGAGGACCCTTTCCGGGCACGGCATCCACACGACGCTGCCGCCGCTCGTCGCCGTGGGCTCCCCGGTTTGCGCCCACGACGTCCTGCCCGCGAGCCCACTCCGATCCCATTCCGAGCCCATAACGCGCAGCGCCCGGCTCCGAGTCCGAGCGTCCGAGCGAAATTTAATTTCAGGAGACTCGCTGGGTTCAGTGTATGTTGTAAAGATCAGCGACCGCGTGGCGTTGCCCGGCCTGGCCGTGCCGTGCCTCCTCAAAGTTCTATATCGATCGGACACCGGGGCGGGGGGGTGGGCGGGGGATATGGTGGGAGGGAGGGAGGGACGGCGCCTCACACCCAGCCACCCCTCCCCTCGGCCGCGTCTGCCTCCCCCTACGCCGATGATGCCGCCCCGCCGGGGCCCCCCCGAGGCCCGCGCCGCTCTTTGTATCCGGAGCGTTGCGATTTATCACTGCCAAGAGTGTCTGTGCTCACATTTGTGTTGGGGCAGGGCAGGGGCGCCAAGGAAAGGGAAAGGGTCCTCGGCGGGGATGTGCCCCGAGGGCTGCCGAGGGCTGCCGAGGGCTGCCGAGGGCTGCGACGCCAGGCGGCGGCCCTTCTGCTGGCGGTGTCGTAGGGCCAATTAAGGTTGTTGTCACCCGGACTACGTCATAGACATACTTACCTTCTGGTGCGGTTAGATGGGTTAGGTGCGTTAGTTATCGGGGTTAGTAACGGAGGTTAGTAACAGGGTTAGTAACGAGGTTAGTAACGGGGTTAGTAAAATGGTTAGTACATGGCTCGGTGACCGCCCACTGGGTGCACCGTCCCGCCCGACACGCGCGCACGCACCCTGCCTACCTCTCAGGCGCCCGAGCGCCGTCAGGGTAGGCAGCCCGCATGCACGCGTGTCGGGCGGGACGGTGCACCCAGCGGAGCGCACGGGGGTCTACACACTGTAACAAAAGTAGATGCAAACTCCAACGAGTTCTGGGGCGCAACTTCATCCGAATTAAAACACAACGTGAGATTTCTTTTACGTGCAGGTAACTGTAAGAATTTAATGTCTTAAACATTGTCACTTAAAAAATTCCGAACTTGTGCTGAATATTTTTTTATCCATCGGTCGGAAGTTTCCAAAACAATTTTGTTTCAGTGCACACAATGTTCCCGGCCGCGCTCCCGCTGTGAGCCCGGCGTCCACCGCGCCGCTAACTACTAGTGGTTAGTACTCGGGTTAGTAACGGTTAGTAAACTGAGTTAGTAATATTGGTTAAATGAGGTGCGAGGCATGCATTTTAGATTGTGATACGTTAATGGTTGGTCTAACTACGGGTGCGCGTTGACCATGAGGGAATTCACTTATTCGCAATATAAAAAATCAACAACAAATTTAAACTTTCTGATTAAAAATTTAAATTAATCATGGAACGTGCGTTCGTCTGCTGTCTCTACCCAACGTACAAACCACTCAGGCCAAGCGAGGAGACAGACCCTACCGCCCCTCTCATCTATAACCCAAAGCGTTGCAAATAAGTCAATTCCCCCGTATCGTCCGTAGGCCTCATATAGTGCAAACACATGCATTACGAAGTACTATACATACATGCATGCACACACAATACATATCGCATGGCGTGACGGCGTCACGGCCCGCCCCGCCCCGCGGCAGCCTGCCGCCCTGCCGTGTTACACGGACGCCCGTGCGCCCCGCGCAGCGCCGAGTCTTGCGAGTTGGCATTATTTACCAGCACGTTATGGACGGTGCAGTGCGGCCAGTAATGCGGCGCTGCTCGCCACGTGCCCCGATCCGTTAATGACTTTCCAAGACCAGTAGCATGTCAAGGGTTAAGGTCAAGGGGTGGACGGGACGCGGGGGTGAATGCAAGAACAAAGCACACGACACCTAAGCGCGCTCTCGCTCTCTCTCTCTGTCTCTCTCTGTCTCTCTCTCTCTCTCTCTGTCTCTCTCTCTCTCTCTCTCTCGCTTTTAAAACTCTCCCTGGCCTAAATAGTAATAAAAATTCTTCCAATAAAACATGCTTAAAACTAAAAGCTCTCTCTCTCTCTCTCTGTCTCTCTCTCTGTCTCTCTGTCTCTCTGTCTCTCTCTCTCTCTCTCTCTCTCTCTCTCTCTCTCTCTCTCTCTCTCTCCCTCTCCCTCTCCCTCTCTGCACCAGACTGGTTTTTAAGTTTTCACGGTCATACGCTAGTGTTTAATACTGGCGCCGGTTCAACTCCCGCGCGGCAACACGGTCCTAATTTTTCATGTCGTCCGCTTCGAAGAGCACAATATGCCGCCCTGCTCTGCTGTGCTCTGCCCCGTTGCACCTGTGCACCATCCGTCCCGGCACCCGAGCCATCCCATCCCATGCCATCCCATGGCACAGCCTAGCGCCTCGCCTCATGTCTCCGCAGATTGAGCGGGAGGCCGCAAACCAGTAAACACACACACACACACACACACACACACATGCGGTGTGGCCTGATTGTACTGCATGCTAAACAGGATGCTCCAATAGAGACACTCTCTGCTGCGACGCGTCACACTCCTGTCATGCGGCGGCACGGCGGCGTTATATGTGCTGGACACACACACACACACACACACACACACACACACACACACACACACACACACACACACACACGCACGCACACACAGCGACCGCTGCGAGTTGTACGTTAATAAAATATGCGTAATACCACCATGTACCGCGGCGCAAGAAATTAAAAGCGTTTGTTGGCGATACCAGGCGAGAGAACCGATTGCAGAGAAAAGCAGGGCAGAGCTGAGGACTATCGGCAGCAGCCTCGACGGCAGCGCGCGGCTCACCCATTCCAAATTCAAATAAATTCCATAGCGCTGACGTCAAACGCCGGTGCCGTACGTTCCATGTGTGTGTGTGTGGGGGGGGGGGGGGGGGGGGGTCGAACCCGCCGAAATTTGAAAAGAGCCCCCGCCGTTTATACGCACACGCTTCGGGGGCTATCCGGGGAGAGCAAGAGAGCAAGTGGGCAAGAGAGAGCTAGAGAGAGCAAGAGAGAGCGCGAGCGAGAAAGAGAGAAAGATAGAAAGAGAGAGAAAGAGAGAGAAAGAGAGAGAAAGAGAGAGAGAGAGAGAGAGAGAGAGAGAGAGAGAGAGAGAGAGAGAGAGAGAGAGAGAGAGAGGGCATAAGAGGGAGAGGGAGAGAGAAGGAGAAATCAGGGGGGCCGGAGCAAGCGGCTTTTGATTCGGAAACACGGCACGTCAACTAATTGGGACAAATGATGCTCTCTGACATACGAGGAGGGGAAGGGAGGGGGAGGGGGTAATCGTTTCAGGCCCAGGAGTGTGGTGAGAACGACTGTTCCAACGCTCGCGGTCCTCGCCCAAATGAAGACGTCCCCCACTCGTTGGTCGGCCGGTCGTGTTCCCCGCCGCGAGTCCAACTTTTCACCAAGACCATAAACAAGTACGAGCTGCTGCTGCGCAATCGCTCCCCTCTGGTACCGGCCGGTACCGCGCGGGTGTTACAGCACACGGTCCGTTCAGTATTTAGTATTTGAGGGACGGGTGGGGGGGAGGAGGAGGAGGAGGCGGTGGCGGCGGGAAGCTCGGATTT
Organism: Odontothrips loti; assembly: GCA_038380765.1. Taxonomy (NCBI): domain Eukaryota; kingdom Metazoa; phylum Arthropoda; class Insecta; order Thysanoptera; family Thripidae; genus Odontothrips; species Odontothrips loti. Next base: position 14,532,687 of record CM076247.1, read on the forward strand.
GGGACGAGTCCGGCTTAATTCAATCACCGGCAGGATGTGCCGTATAGACACTGGGTCGCCCTTCCCTCCGCGGCCCGCACCGCGCCGCACCGCACCCCGCAGCAGCAGCAGCAGCAGCAGCAGCAGCAGCAGCAGCAGCGCCCAAAGGCCGACGCGGCGGCGACCGCTTCCACACGTTTCCAAAGTGTCGGCGGTCTTCGCCCGGACGGTGATCATGGCCGAGGCGCGGGGCCCGCTTTACGGACAGGCCCCCGTCGGCCCCTCCCCTCCCCTCCCCCGCACCGCCACGGGGCCACGAGGTGGAGAGGTGCCAGCAGCGGGGGACGGGGCGGCCGCAGCGTCGTCATGGTAGTAGTCGCCTCTCATGAGGCGAGCAGAGAGGAGACACGACTTGGGCCGACATAGAGCCAAAATCACGCTTTGGAAAAGGACAGAGACCATGGGATGAACCTCCTTGGCGCCAGGAGATGACACTCGAACTCGCAGGCGGGACGGTCCCGTCCCGGACCATCCTGTCCGCGCAGAGCCGAACGCCACGCGTCGATGCGCTCTGTGCCTCTGCAGCGCGTCACGGCACGCCGCGCAGCACAGCGACTCCAACGCGTTTCTGTTATTCGCACTTGACTGCAAAAAGGGGGAAAGGGAAGGGAAGAGGGAAGGGGAGAGGCAAGGGGGAGGGGAAGGGGAGAGGCAAGGGGGAGGGGAAGGGGAGGGGAAGGGGGAGGGGAAAGGGAAGGGGGAAAGGAAGGGACAGGACGCGACAGTTCGGTTCAGTTCCCAAAACTCTTCGAGTCCATGAAAAAAACCGCACAGTACCGCAGTGCCGCTCCGCGTTGGCGGCGGCGCCGGGCTCCGCTGCGGCACAGAGACAACAACGCGACGCGACGCACAGCGCGGTGCGTGCGAAGAAAGGAAAGAGAGGATATAAAGGAGGAGAGGGAGGGAGAAGGAGAGACGGAGAGGTCACAGCCCCCCCCCCCCGGCCCTGGGCCGCACGGTGGCTGCGGCACATCACACTAATTGGCCCCCGCACTACCTGCCTTTGTCGCACTCGTGTGGGGGGGGGGGGGGGGGGGCACTATGGCGCACGCGCAGCGCACGCGTGACAAAGCGACCAAAAATCATTGTGGAGACACAAAGAGAGATTCAAACACGGCAAACGGTCACTTTCGCACAATCTTTTTAGTTGAATTTTTTGAGAGACGGCGTGCTAGCCTCCCCGACAAGGGCTCTAGGCAGCGCGGCGGTGGTGCCAGCGAGTGCTGGTATGCGCCTCGCGGGGCGCCGCGGATCCGACTGGCGGTAAGAAGTGCGGCGCGCGCCGTACACGCGCTGCTCGGAACGCGCTACACGCCGGGTACGCACCAGGTACCGCCCAGGTACGCAGTGCCCGGCTCGTGGACGTTACTAGAGCGAGACAGCATAAAAAGAACACTGCAGCCCCGGCGGAGCCCCAGCAGAGCCCCAACAGAGCCCCGGGTCGCTAACGGTACCCTCGCGACTGAACGGCCACAGTTCTCAACCCCAGGGCCCATTCGGGGCGCGGCAGGGGCCGACACAGAAACAGCTTCACTTACCTTCTTCTCGGTGAGCTTCTCGCACCGCCGCATCTTGCAGATCTGGTGGCTCTTCTCGTTCCTGCAAGGTGCGCAGTCCCCGCAGTTGTCCTTCCGCTGGCAGCCGATGCACTCGCCGCAGCGCTTTCGCTTCTTCTTGACGGGCTTCTCCCCCGACGAGCTCTCGCCGTCGTCCGACCCGGGGCCTTGCGTCGTGGGCGGCGCGTTCCCGGTCTGCATGGGCGACTTGAAGCCCGAGCCGGCCGTCGACGACACGGCGGCCACCTGGCCGGACGACTCGAGGCTCGACGAGCCCGCGCCGTCCGACTCGGCCGAGCTCTCTAGCGAGGAGGCCCGCACTTTCCTGCGCTCCTTCTTGCGCGAGTCTAGCCCGCGAAGGCCCGCGTCCTCCAGCTTGCTAAGGTGGCCGTTCTCGTCGCACTTGTCCATCATGCCCATGGGGTTCTGGAAGTTGGTGTGGTGGAGCTGCGTGAGCTGCGGCGTCGACGTCACGATGGTCACGGGCTCGCTCTTGACCATGGTCAGCACCGTGGCGCCAGGGTGTACCGGGTGGTGGCCCGGATGGTGGCTCGGGTGGGCAGGGTGGGCCGGGTGGCCAGGCAGTAGCGGGTGGTGAAACTGCGCCAGCTGCTGGTGGGGGAGCCCCGGCGGCGGTACGCCGGGCGGCGGCACCCCCGGCGGCGGCACGCCCCCGAATGCCAGGTGGATGTGGCGCTCGTCCATGAGCTGCTGCTGGATGGCAGGCACCTCGCGCGCCTGCACGGGCACGGGGGCGGGGACGAGAGGGTAACCGCGCGGAACCCCCACGGGGACGCCGACGGGGACCCCGGGGACGGGCACGGCGGACAGGGTGTGGAAGCTGGGCAGCCCCGATGTGCTGCTCGGCGATGCGGGGGCCGCCGACGGTGCCAGCGGCGCCAGGGAGCCGTCAGCCTGCTGCTGCTGGTCAGCGAACGAGAACTGCGACTGGAAGGAGGGCAGCTTGCTGCCTGGAAAGGGCGGGTGCGGGCCGCCGTTGGGCGGTCCGTTGGGGGGCCCGGGAGGCCCGTTGGGGTCGCTGCCGTCCATCGGCTTGCTCTCCCAGGGCCGGTAGTTGGGCTGGTTCTGCAGGTTCTGCATGTCTCGGTCCATCAGGCGGCCGGTCAGCCCCTCGCCGTAGTAGTCCCAGGGCTGGGCGTGGTCCAGCTGGGTGTAGGTGTGCTGGCCGAGGCCCACAGGCCCCACCCCGTCCGCCATCTCGAACGAGCTGAAGGGCGGCAGGCCGGACGCGGCGGACACCTTCACGTCGTGGGGGTAGTCGTCGTGGACGGTAGACGTCGGGGTGGGGACCGAGAACCCGCCCCCTCCCCCGACACCGCCATACTGGGGCCCCAGGGCGTTAGGCCCCTGGCTCCCCGCCGCGCTCATGACAGCATCCTGGCTGCGGGGCTACCTCGCCCAGTCTGCAACAGAAAAGCGAACTCGTTATAGAAAACACGACGAAGGGGTCGGGACTCGAACCCGCGCCGCCTGCAGAGGGGCTACCAATCATCGAACGACTCCGACAGCGATAGCGCCGCTCACGACAAAACAAGTAAAAATAAGCCGGCCGCCGCCTCCGTCAGTCACAGATCACAGTTGACATCATCTGGGGTGGGAGAGCAGACAGAAAACCTGACACGGCGTGCGTCATAGACCCAGGCTTGGCTAGGCTTGGCTAGCCTGGCCTCTCTCGTCAAGACTCTCCGGATCTCAGATCTCAGCCGACGCTCCGGGTTTGAGAGCTCAGCCCGCGCCGCACCCGCGCGGTCGCAGCGGGGCGTTCAACTTCCAAACCAGACTTTTCCGTGACACCCGGGGCGTGGCGGCGGCGGCAGCGAAATAGAGCCGAACGGCGGAATAACCGTGTCTGCCTGGCTGCCTGTCGCCGCCGGCCGCCCCGCACGCACGTAAAAAGCAATCTGGTTGCGACGACGAGAATGATCGCCACCGGAGGGAATGGGAGGGGGGAGGGAGGGAGGGAGAGAGGGAGGGAGGGAGAGAGGCAGGGAAATAGAGAGAGAGAGAACGGAACGAACCGAAGAGGACGACGGAAGCTATGGAAGCGGAACGCCTTGCGTCTTTCGGCGGTGCCGTTGCTGCACCGGACGGCCGATTGGCCCGCAGCCCCGGGCCGCAGAGGGGGTCGCAGTAGAGAGGGGAGGGGGGAGGGGGGAGGGGGGCTGCCGCCGCAGACACTGAGGCCCCGCACAACTCCAACAGCCGGCATTCGCAACGAGGGACAGACAACTGCAGACGACATATGGACCCGCCGCCGTACGCCGCCCCGTACCGCGTTTCTCGCTATTTTTGCTTTAATGGCGACGACGGGGACGGCGCCTCTCACCGACTTGGACGCGAACGCGCGGCTCTGCAGCGCCGCGCCAATGACTCTACTTGGGCGGGCGCCGGGCGCGCCTGCAAACGCCAGGGTAGGCCAGCCCGCACGACGCGCGCGCACGCAGAAGACGTGGTTGCCCACCCGGTAGGCGCCAGTGGAGCGGACGCACATAAATGGACGATGATCTGATGGTCTCTTGTGTGATGATCATTTTTCGACTCGTGACGTTCAAAGGAATTACAATTGTGATGACATTACGGTAAGCGAGAAGTAGAGTGCGTACTAAACATGGTGCGTCGTGACCCCGCCCGCAAGCGACGCGCAAACTGTATTTTATGTAACTTTTGCTCGCGACTTCGAAATCCCTTTCGCCGATAAACATCGAAAAGGAGGAAAGACGAGAGCGAATCATGAATCACGAGACGTATCGCGGGCCTCACTTGCGTCACGCTGGCGCCGTCAGCAACGGGCCATCTCTCTCTCTCTCTCTCTCTCTCTCTCTCTCTCTCTCTCTCTCTCTCTCTCTCTCTCTCTCTCTCTCTCTCTCTCTCTCTCTGACCGGTCAGTTGTACAGCACCCCATTCCTAACTCACATCGTTAAAAAAATGCGACGACAGCGCAGCCATTTAAGAGAGATCTATAACAATGCAAAATCAGCGCTTCCAAAAGAAACGAACGTTAGAAAAAGAACCAAACTTTTTATTTTTCTAGACCGCCGCCTCCCCTCTACTCTGCCTCTCTTCGTTTTCTACAGAAGCTCCGTCCCCCCTCCCCCTTTTTTTTTGGCGAGGGACAATAAAAAGTTTTTGGACTGCAAAAGTTCGCCGCACCGCAAGTAATCCCCCTGCCGCTGCGTCGCTGCGTCGCGGGGTGGTGCTGTCCCCAGCGGTCCCCAGCGGCCCCCGTGTGCCCGGGGGCCTTCCGAAATGAGCGCCGCCGCGCCCCGCCACGGCACCCCGTCGGCTAGAGCGCCACCACGTCACGGTCAAGGACCCGCCCCACCACGCCCCACCCCGCCTCACCTGCGAGGGGGGGGGGGGGGGGGGAGCGAGAGAGAAAGAGAGAGAGGAGGGAGGAGCAAATCGGCACTGGACCCTAAACCAAAAGGGGGGAGCGAGAAAAACTGAAGGGGTCACTGCGCCATGCTGCCGTGCTACGGCACGCACCCTATCTCCCTTCAAAAGGATTGCAGAAGCAGACGACCTTCCCGGTCCGTCCCCTCCCTCCCTACCCTCCCCCCTCGTCCTCACCCTACCCCACGGCACGGTCTCCCCTCTCTCTCCCCCACCGCGGCCTCACACCCTTTCCCCCCTCCGAACACTTGTGCTTCAACACAAGTGCCACTGACGATCTTAAGCGCCACTTCTTAAAACCGCGGCGCGCGCCCCCTCCCTCCCTCTCTCTCTCTCGCACGCCGTGAGCGGACCAGTGAATGGCGGCGGCCTATCTCGCTCAGCTGGCGGCCACCCGCGTCCCTATCGCACCGCCACCCCGGCCCAGATAGCGAGCCGAACGCGTAGTTCAATGTCAATAACGCGAAAGCGATAAATCGAGACCGATTTGCCAATGTTGCTCTTACAGCGCTCACTGCAAGTGGGCACAACTATGTAACGTATGCAGAGATGTGTGTAACATTCATGCTCTGTTAAAATTCACTGTGTACTGTGTAGAGCGCAACCGGGGCGGCGGGCGCAGTGCAGCAGGGGGCAGGGCAGGTGCGCGGACACGAAACCGAGAAACGAACCAAGCCGCGATGTGGTGTGGCGTGGTGAGGTGAGTGCGGGAGGGCGGCCGCTGGCTGCTGCGGCGGCGGCGGCGGCGGCGGCGAGCAGGGTACAGCACCGCCGCGCGCGCGCGCGCCCACCTAAAAATAGGCCGCCGAGTCGAAAAGAATTGTGTGCGCGCGAGCGCGCGATTGCAAGAGACACACGAGAGCGACCTGAGGGAGCACAGCAGCGGCGCGCGTCGTGCGGGCATGAAAATTATATATATATATTTATATATATACGTGCGCGCGGGGCGCGACTGGGATTTGAACCCGGAGGCCTCGTACTGACGTCAAAGCAGGGCAGCAGACGCACGCGCGCAAGCGGCCGATGCTGCTGCTGCTGCTGTTGTTGTTGTCAACAATCGTGCCATCATCTCAGCACGACCGCGTCCGCGCGGAAGCGCCCAGAAAATCTCGACGGGTCTGAGAAGAGCGAGAGGTGACCGAATAGAGGGAACTGGGTACAGCGGACCACCTGGGTTGGGGGGGAGGCGGGTCAGCCACCTCGCCCGGGGCCAGGCCGGGAGGGGGCAGGGGGGCGCGGGGGCCGCGGGGGCCGCGGGGGCCGGCGGCCGCACGGATCTGCCTCATAATCGGCGCACGTAAACGCCGCCACCGCCGCCGGCCGCCGAGGTGCCCGTCATGGTGTCGCTGTCGTGTGCCCCGCGGGCCGCCGCCGGGCCGCCGCCGCCGGGAATACTGCGGCCGTAACAACGGAATAACGGCACGATAAAACGGCCGACGACGACTCGCACCCCGGCGGCACTGGCGACACTCTCAGGACCGCGTGGTTCCTGTTTGCAGGCGCGTCGCCCTCCGCCCCGCATCCGAGGAGGGAGGAGGAGGAGGGGTGCCAGCGGCGCAAATCTTCCGCCGAATCATATAAATGTGAGCGCCAAAAGTGAGCCGCCCCGACGAACTCTGCCGCTGTGTCCTCAGAGTGCTTCCAGTTAGCATCGCCGGATGTACCCCAGGGACGACGTCCCGGGACGTGCAGTAAGCCTCGCCCAAGAGGGCTCCAATAACATGGCCCGTCCGCGGCTGCTATTACGGCCGCCAGGATTTACGCCCGCCGCGACGACGCGCCGATGGATGGGTGAGTATGGACGGAGTGGAATGGAAAACGGCGGCCAATTTCGAAAGCACACGGCGGCTCACGTTTCCTTCCAAAGTTTTATTACCTCGGCGTATCGTTTTGTTTATTTTTAAAGGGGTGGGGGCAGTGATTTGAAATTATTTTCTGCATTAGCCAGGGGAGCTAAGAGGTCCCTCTGACACACGGTCTAGTGGGAAGGGCGTCCATGTCACTGGTGACAGCCGCGCGGGTTCGGCCGGCACGGACCGTCCTCCGCCAAACTGCCAGCGCGCGCACGGACGTGCGAGTTGCAATGAGTGCAAGGCCCGTGAGGCAACCGGCCAACACTGTCCGTGATACGGATCAGTGCCTTGAGGAAATAAAGACTCGTATCCGTCTGCAGCCAGGGAGGAGACAACAGACGGAGGGCAGGTTTAGTTAGCAACCACCCAGCGGTACTAGTCTAAGCTGCGTTAAGGCAGTCTTGAGGAGCGTTAAGGCAGTCTCAAGGTGCGTTAACGTAGTGTTAAGGTCCGTTAAGGTACATACTCTCAAGGTGCGTTAAGACAGTCGTAACGAGCGCTAAGGTAGTCTATAGGCAGCCCAGTTAAGATCGCAAATCACTTCTGCACGGTCGTAAGGTTTCTCTAACAGCGTAATTAAAATTGTCTTTCAAATGTAGCCGAGACACCAGGTGACGGTTGCCTGCATTTAATCACGACCAATCTCGACGCCGGATAGGCAAATGCGTACCGGATTAGGCGTGGACCAGACGTTGCGCGCGGCACGGCACCGCATTATGCTCCGGGCCGGATCGGATCGTGATCGTACACCGGGCCGGGCCGGGCCGGCTGACTGGCGGGATAGGACGGGTCGGCGCGGGTCCGGGCCCGGCAAGGCACAGACAGCTGGGGGCTGCTCGGGTCTCCTCGGGGCTGGTGCGGCCCGCGCCGACCCGACCCGGCTGGGCTGGCTGGGGCTGGCAGAGCATCGAACATCTGCCGTGTCGGTCCGTCCGCCTGACGCCTGAGTTGCCGTCCGTTCGCCGTCTGCTCAACCCCCTACCCACCCAGCCGGCTGCCTGCCAGCCTCGTCAGGCCCGGCTGCCGCCCAGACACAGTGCTGCCGCTGCCGGCGGGCGGGCGGCAGCCCGGCCAGGGCTGGCAGCCATGCTCGCGCCGCGCAGACACACGTAACTTTTCCAACGAAAGTGTGAACCGAAAGGTGGAGGGGTTCACGTGTCTGGCGCTACGCGGTGCCAGCGGGGCCGCGCCAGCAGCGCTACGCCCCCTGCAGTGGTGATATCAACGCACGGACTCGGCGACGACTCCCACGCTCTGGAAGCAAACACTCACAAGGCAGCGCCGGGCAACACCGAGCTGTTTGACAAGTGCGCAGAGTGTTACAGAAGGCTCTGGGCACACAAGTAAAGTTGGCGCAGCGTTATCGCCGGCTGCCGGGCCGGAAGTGGCCGTTGTGTTGTGTCCGACCGGCCGCTAGCCGCTGGTGCCGCCTCTCTTGCGCCACACATATAACCTGGTTCGTTCGCGCCCTCCGCGTAACTTTCACACCTAGGTGTGTGCGTGCTTGTCGGTGCCCGGTCCAAAGCCCGGCCCGGGCGGCCCCGCCGGCCGGCTACTGGTCCGACCACTGCTCCGAGGGGGCGGGGGCCCGGCAGCGGCCCGGCAGCGGCCCGGCAGCGGCCCGGCAGCGGCCCGGCAGCGGCCCGGCAGCGGCCCGGCAGCGGCCTCAGGGGGCGGGCAGGGACAAGGTGACGGTCTAGGTCAGTTTCCGAGCACAGGCCGATGGGAGAAACCGCCACACCATACATGCTGCACTCGATCGCACGAGAACGACGTGATTGGACCTCCCCGCCCCACGGCGCACAGAGGCAGAAGCGGCTCAGCAAGCTCTTCGCGGCTCGCCTTTGGCTGACACTGCATATAGTAAAGCTTCCAATTTTGGACGGCGGCGACGACGCAAGAAAAATGCGACCTCCCCGCGGGGCACACGAAATTCTCTCCCTCCGCCCTGCTCCGCCCCCATCTGGCAACACCGCTCCGCCCCGCCACGCCCCGCGGCACAGCCAGGCACAGCCAGGCACAGCCAGGCGGTCGACGTCGTTCTCGGGCCCATTTTTGCGACGGGAAGCCTGCTCAGCTGCTGCCACCGCCGCCGCTGCTGCTTTTGGCGACCATCCTGCCTCGCGCCTGCGTTTTGCTGCTCCAGGAAGCGACGACAATCGGTCCGAACAACCCGGCCGGAAGCTATTATTGGTCCTGGACGGCGGGCGAGCGAGCGAGCGGCCAAACGGCCGAACCGAAGGCCTCCTCCTCACCCCCCGCTGGGCTGGACTGGACTGGAGTCCGGGAAAAAAATTCAGGCGCTGCGCGTTTCGCAAGGAAATCGACCTTTCCGCTGAGACGCTGCGGGTCGACCGACTGTGGAGGGCCACTGCCAGCACCGGCCGAGGACATCCCCGCGCTCCGCTTTTCAGCTCAACGATAGCGCAAAATCAGGGCCGCTCAACTCGACTTGGTTCCAGAACCGGGGCGCAATTTTGGCTTCAGGAGAGAGGGGGTGCGCGGGGGAGGGAGGGCGACTGTGTGTGTATGTGTGGGTGAGTGTGTGCGTGAGAGAGAGGAGAGAGAGGAGAGAGAGGAGAGAGAGGAGAGAGAGGAGAGAAAGAGAGAGGGAGAGAGAGAGGGAGAGAGAGAGAGAGAGAGAGAGAGAGAGAGAGAGAGAGAGAGAGAGAGAGAGAGAGAGAGAGAGAGAGAGAGAGAGAGAGAGAGAGAGAGAGAGAGAGAGAGAGAGAGAGAGAGAGAGAGAGAGAGAGAGAGAGAGAGAGAGAGAGAGAGAGAGAGGGAGAGAGAGAGAGAGAGAGAGAGAGAGAGAGAGAGAGAGAGAGAGAGAGAGAGAGAGAGAGAGAGAGAGAGAGAGAGAGAGAGAGAGAGAGAGAGAGAGAGAGAGAGAGAGAGAGAGAGAGAGAGAGAGAGAGAGAGAAGAGAGAGAGAGAGGAGAGAGAGAGAGAGAAAAAGGAGAGAGACAGAGAGAGAGAGGTTGACTGGCTTTTGTGCAACTTTCCAAGCCGCAGCGACGGCGGCAACAACAGCGGCGGCGGCTGCGGCCCGGGCCGGAACGAGCCCATTGGCTACGGTGCTGAGCGGTGCGGTGCGGTCCTGTGTGCGGCACAGCGCACAGCGGCCGCGGTATAGACCCCCCCCCCCCTCCTCCCCCCCCCCTACTGCACACCGCCGCCGCCGCCCTCGAGGGGGTTGCGGCGATTCATTGCACTGAAAGACAATGAGAGTCAGTGGGTCTTCCCAGAATCCTTGAAGGTTTTCGGAGACTTTTTGTTACCCGGCGACAGACAGCATCTTCCCCCCCCCCTCCCCCTTCCTCCCTCGCCGAGCCAGACGGATCTGAGCTACACTTTCCGACGAGACAAGTATGAAATAGTTTTCAACGAAAATAAAAAGTTTTCATTGCTTCTGCTCTAATTTGAGGCACTGTGTGTCGGCTCGTCGAATTTCCCGTAGTCTCTCTACGGACTCACAGGACAGCGCGGATTCGTCCTCCATCCAGGACCTCAATGTCACCGTCGAGGACGATTTCCTGTTCGCATACGCGGCGCTGATCGAGCTCATCTCCCCCTTCCCCCCTTCCTTTCTCCTCCTCTCTCGCTCCACCACTCCGAAGACAAAGAACCGGCGGCGTCGGTCCTGGCGCAGCGCGCCAACCGGGTACCAGGTACCTGCGCGCCAAAGCGGAGCCCGGGCCGGCCGGCGGGTACTCTGGGTGGGTACCTTGGGTACCGGTACCGCCGGGCCGACGCCAGCCGGCAGCGCCGCGCAGCCCGGCCCCCGGCGGCCCGCCCCGGCCCCCATGGGAGAGGTTAGGGACGCAGTGCTGCTTTGGCGGGTTGCAGCTGCAGCTAGGCCAGAGGACACCGCCACCACACCGTAAGGACACGTTCAGGACATCGTCAGGACATCGTCAGGACATCGTCAGGACACCCGCAGGACACCCTCAGGAAACCGTCCAGACATCGTGGGGGCCTGACACGGCCAGGACATGGACGCGCGTTCGCCTACCGTGGATGCTGCATCTCCCATTCATTCTAGGAGCGCTGCTTACGGACGGACCCCCCACGGAGATCGCTCGCCCGGCCTGTGACGCGAATCGCAGTCGCTCTACAACATGAGGCAATCGGCGAATCATGAACTTTTGAACCTCAAGCGGCGATAAGGATAAGGAGAGGGAGAGAGACAGAAGAAGGAGATCGAGCGGGAGAGAGATAGACAGCGATAGAGAAAGAGAATGATTTCAGAGAGAAGGAGACTGGCGAGAAATCGCGTCATCTCGCCGAAGATAGATATCGCACTCAGGGAAGAGTTGGTGAGACCAGCCAGGCCGTCGGTCCTGCAGGTCTTTCGAGTACTCGCGCCACTGCAAGTACCTGTGGGGTACCGGCCGGCGCGGGCGCGGCTCTGGGCTGGCAGGGGGTGTGGGCACCGGCTCCACCAAACTTACACGAAAATAGAGGTAAATCCACTGGCGCTGCGTGCGGGGCGAGACTTGGATGAAGGACGATGCTGCCGGCTAGGTATATTATTTACCTCGGGGCTAATTTAATTTTAAAACACCACTGGCAACAACACGGCGACGCGTAGGGGGAAATCCAAAGGGCGACGGGGCACTGCTGTCTTGATGCCACACTATGATCACTGTCACACACTCACTCACTGTAAAAACTTGTCACTCGCGAATCACTGTATGAGTCTGCTGCTCCGGCGTGCGCAGCGAACACCCGCGCACGCGCACGCGCACACGCACACACTCGCACGCACGCGTTCACACACTCCGCGCGTCGTCCGCTGCGCTCCGCGCCTGCCTTTCGTTTGCTGCTGGTTTGTTTTGCTCCGCGCTCCGCGCGTCGGCTGTCGGCTGCCCCGGCCGTTGCGCCACGTGGTTCGTGCCGCCGCCGGCAGAGGCCGCTAGGGGGCGGGCGGGCAGGGTGGTGGTGGTGGTGGAGTGCGCCCGACTCGCCTCGCCTCGCCTCCACCGGCGGCCCGGCGGCTGGCTGTGGCAGCGCGCGCGATTCGACTCGGCTCGCCCTGTTCCTGGCCGGCTCGGCTCGGCTCGGTCGTCCGGCTCGGCTCGGCTCGTCCCGGGTGGATGGTCGCGGTGCGTTGCGGCAGCGGCAAGGCGACGGCCGGCCCAGCCCGGCCCGGCGGTGCGGTGTCACCCGGTGCCATTCGGGATCGGGTCGGGGCTTCCATTTCGCGTCAGTTGGGCCTTTTCTTTTCATTTTTCGGTTCGCACACGCGGCGCACGCCGTTCATCACGGCGCAGCCCTGTGCGTTGGGTAGTGCCCTGCGCTGACATGCGATGCCATGGCAAAGCCAATGCCACTTCCATTTTTAACCCGAGAGGAAGACGCCGCCGGCAGGCGACGCCTGCAGCGGCGGCGGCAGCGCCGCGACGCCGTGTAATGTCCCTGGCCGACGGCGCCGCGTTGCCACGTTGTGCAAAATTTCTCCAATTTGGAAGCGGGCAAATGTAAATACTAATACTACCTACCGGGGCGGGGCCCCGGAGGGCGGAGAGCCGCTCAGCAGCGAACACTTCAACAGCGAAGAGTGAACCTACAGACAGAGCAAAGAGTAAAGTAAATGCAGAAAAAAACTCACTGCTGGCAAAAAGAAACCCTCCGAAAAACACAATATTGTTTACCTGTTCGTTATTATGTTTTCCCAGCGTGATTTACTTACCTGCGCTCACCCTATCATTTTGTCAGTTTGCATGGAAAAGTGAAATGGCACCTGTGACATCCTGATCCTGATAAGAATGAATGACGAATCTCGATGCAGCGACCCATTCACCACCGTCAGTGGCGGATCGAAGGGGTGGCTTCGGGGGGGGGGGGATGTCCTGCTTTTTGTCTACTTAAAGGCGGAAAAGTTATGCCGGCTGCTTACATTTCAGGGGAGGGGGCGGAGGGGAATCGTCCAAATTCACTACTGCCCACCGCGAGCTGCTGGCATTTGGCATTCCCCGTGGAAGTCGGGCGAAGGCTAACGGGTCTCTCTCTCCATGGCCGTGCCGTAGGGGATGGGGAAGGCAGCTCTGGACACCTGCACTACACCCTGCACAACCCCATTAGTATTTATTCGCCGAAACCATCCCTCTCTGTGAGATGAATTTATGGCCGAAGGAGAGAGAGACCGGCCCGAAGCACGGCCGGACAATCGCACGGCAGCGGGGAGTGATCGCATGCGAATGGCGACGAGTGTCTTACGTCAACTAGTTGATGGGAGTTAGTAAGAAGTTGGTAATTCGGAAGTGGATGCGGTGTTTGCGAGTATTGTGGAGAAACGTGGGGAGACACCCCCACCCCTTCCCCCTGCACTCGTGTTACAAAGTGTCAGTCACACTTGGCTGCCCCTTTCCATGCTTCGCGAGGTGGACAACCCCTAGACCTCGCTCGCTATGTGCGCCGCTCTCTCTCTCTCTCTCTCTCTCTCTCTCTCTCTCTCTCTCTCTCTCTCTCTCTCTCTCTCCCCTCTCTCTCTCTCTCTCTCTCTCTCTCTCTCTCTCTCTCTCTCTCTCTCTCTCTCTCTCTCTCTCTCTCTCACACTCTCTCGCGCCTACACTCCTCTCCCTCCCCTCCTCCGATATCCTTCTTTATTCTCGCTCTCTCTTCCACTCAGGCACGAGCGCCACTAACTCCCCCTCCCCTCGCAGCCGCCTCTCTCATTCAACTGTACCTGTCTCAGTACCACCCCTCACACGCACACAGGCACCTCCTTTGCACTCCAGAAAATACCCCCCGGCGTTGGCAGCGCTGCGGCCGGCCCGGGCCGGGGTCGTGACGGTCTCGTCCAGACAGAGCTAGCGAGGTTTGCAGCATTGATGAGTTTGCCCTCGACAGGCACAGGCCTCTGCTCTGCCGACTCGGGCGCACTGCGTACTGCGCGCCTCACCACCACTCGGTGCGGTGCATTTAGGGGGCGAGGGAAGCACAACCGCCACTGGCCAAATAAGATAGCGGGACTCCAATAGAGTACTCCGGAGAAGACCGAAACACGGAAGTGCAAATAGTGACGAACGGGACATATTTTTCTACCCCCCCCCCCCCATCCCCTACAGGGTGCACGCGTCGCAGTTTTCACTCTTCCCTCCCCCCCCCCGCCTCCCCAAACCCACTCAAAAAGTTAACTCTTCCTTAAACGGGTCTTAATAGCTCCATTAAACTGCACATCGAAACAAACAATTATGCGTTGCCGTTTACAATCGCGATGAAAACGAACACTCAAGTGACAGGCGAGTGACGACTAACTAACGCGATTTACCATACTGAGACTCAGGCGGCACAGCCGAGAACGTATGAGTGAGAGGTGAGAGTCATGGTTACGGAAACTTGCCTCGGCGCCGCGGGATTTCAAAAGTGGGAAAGTGGGGTGCACCCGAGTGAACGTGAACATGCTTCAAGGTTAGTGCTGGAGAGCAAGGCCAGGGTTGAGTAAGGTAGCATTGTCTTTGGTCCCCACTCGTCGACCTCGAAAATCTGCATACATTCATCCAGTTCATTTTCGCTGTTCGAATGCCTCCTCTGTTTCTGCGCGCTACTTTGACAGCCGTTTCTCTCTCTCTCTCTCTCTCTCTCTCTCTCTCTCTCTCTCTCTCTCTCTCTCTCTCTCTCTCTCTCTCTCTCTCTCTCTCTCTCTGTCCCCCTCCCGTGCGGCGAGGGCCGACAGGAGGTGGCGTGGCGCTGCGCTGGCATCGGTCCTGTTCCCGTTCCTCACTCGGACGGTGTGCTCGCGGCGCGGCGGTGTTCATTGTCACCGCGGTCCGCCCGGGCCGTGGCTTAGTCTGGATTACGAATCGAATCTCCAGCCGCGCTAGCTTCTATCAGATGCACAGAGATCACGGCGCGGCGATAGGCTCGCCAATCCTCCAGCACATGTGCAGAGCGGAGCAGAGCGCGCCGAGGTTCGACTCGACATCAGATTATAGTGCCCCCGCCCCCCGACCCAACCCCTGCCCCCTACGAGCGCGATCCGCCGCCACGGGTTATACGGGCGGGTTCCTTCAGGTTTTCGCGGTTCTGCTCAGCACGGCCCAAGCCGTTCCAGCCGGGCAGGGCTGCTGCTTCTGCGAGTTCCACAAACACAGCTGATTTGGAGGTGCGCGGAATGGGGACAAAAGCCGACGGCGAGGTCCAGCTGGGCCGGCGCGGCGCGGTGCGGCGCGGGAGGGACAGATTTCGCAGAGGAGGCTGCTGCAGCCGGCGCAACCCGGAGATGGTAAATGAAATGACGAATAGCGCTCGCATCGGGAGACACGTAGTCAATGCTGCAACACCAGAATGACAGTTGTTGTTCTGCGAGTTGTAACGTGGACTGTAAAATAAAATAATCGGATTTATACTAAAACTCCCATACATGCTTGTGATTTTGGGAAAGCCAGACAGATGTAAGTAAATTAACAGATGTGTGGATACGTCCGCTTAGCGTGCCGAGCAGGCACTTTGTGGAGCAGGCCGCAGGGAATGCACGAATCTGTCCTTCGCGGCCAGCACAGCAAAGACACGGAACTATTTACGTGCTACGCTACGTCGCAGTTGTATCACGTTTCCTCGGCTACGTCAACAAATATTGTCGATAATGATGGGGCCGCGGACACGGTGGCTCCCGCCAGTATTTGCACAGTGGTGAAATGGGAGGGCGCGTCGGGGAAGAGGAGGGGAGGCGCGAGCCGGGGGTCACTCGAAGCAGGGCGTCGGGATGGCACGGCCGCGCTGCCAGTCCGCGGCCCGCGGCAAGGCCTTCGCGACTGTCATGTGGTCCTGGTGGGCCTCAATGTCGGCCAGGAGGAAGCAGGGGGTCCACCGGCTCCTCATACAGGTCGCCCCGGTCCCCGAGTCTGCGTCTCCGCCGTCCCTGTTCTCGGTCAACCTGACGCTCGTTCGGGCGACGGGCTTCTGGCGGCGACCGGCCATAGCGCCGGGCTCTGTCGGTGACACCCCGCGGCATCCTGGGTGCGCGGAAGCGGCCGGCCTAGCCCAGCGCATCTTCTTCGGCCTCACCTTGGCCTGCAACGTGGCCTTCGTGGTCTGCAAAGTGGCGCACACGGTCCAGGACACGGGAAGCATGCGCAGCGTCATGGAGAACATCAGCGACGTGCTCTGCATCTGCTTCAGCCTGCTGCAGCTCCTGGTGCTCGCCCGTCGCGAGGGCCAGCTGGTGCGCGTTATGGAGATGGTGAGCTAGAGGGCGCCCTGGGAGGCCTGGTGGGGCCTGGCGGGGCGGTGCACTGACCCGGGACCTCTACGAGCAGATCGACGAGCAGCTGCCGCGGCTCTTCCAGGCCGTGGCCGAGGCCGGCGGGGCCCCGGCGGAGCAGCGGCTGGCCGAGCAGAGGGGGAGAGGCCGCCGCGTCACCGTGTGGATGTTCGCGGGCTTCCTGTTCACCGGCTTCCAGTTCGGCATGGTCGTCACGACGTTGGGCAAGAAGAAGCAGGGCCTGCCCATCTCCATCTGGACGCCCTTCGCCCAGGACGACCCCGCCACCCTGAGCATTCTGCTGATGGTGGAGGCCGTTGGCGTGGTCCTCACCGTCGCTGGTTCCGGCGCACTTTCGGCGCTCTTGCTCAACAACATGCTCGCCGTAGAGAGCCAGTTCCGGGCCCTGCAGGGGTACTTCCGGGATGAGGTAGGTTCTGAGGGTCCCCGTTGTCCCCGTCGGTACCCGTCGGTACCCGTACCCCCTGCTCTGGCACTACCCGCAGTGCCTGTTGCTGGCTGTCCCCCAGGCGCACAGACTGCCGGACGGGGCTTGGGCTGCAGCCGAGAAGAAAGAGATCCGAGGCAGGCTGGTGGACGGCGTCAAGCTGCACCAGGAACTCCTCAAGTACGCCATTGTGAGGAGCAGTAGGGGAGAGGGTGTCGGCAGTGTGTCACCCCGCACCTCTGTCGCAGGCTGGCCGACGAGCTGTGCGCCATCCTCGCGCCCTTCCTGACGGTGCAGCTTGGCACTATCGTCCTCATGCTGTGCGTCGCCCTGTTCCAAATCTCGATGGTGCGCTAGTCTAAACTTCACGATTGAAACGGGTGTTTTTGCGATTGACGACTTTCATTCCCGATTTACGGCGACAGAACCCGCTGGACCCCGGCAACGTCCGCTTCGTCGTGCTCTCCTCCTGCGTGATCGTCGAGGCGTACGTGTTGTGCCTGATGACCACGAGGCTGAGCGACCAGGTGAGGATCTGAGTGAAGTGTGCGGGCGCGAACGTTGGGCTAACCGTTTTCTGCAGGCCATGGACGTCAGGCTGGGGCTGCAGGCCGGCGACTGGTGCCTACAGGGCGACGACATCGGCTTCCTCGTCTCCTTCGCCGTCATGCGGTGCCAGAAGGCTCCCTGCGCCGTCGCGGGCCACAACGTCCGCGTCGGACTACCCGTTTTCCTAGAGGCAATTAGCTCGACTAGAAAAAGTGCATGTGTGACTTTGTCAACGTTCGAGCGCAATGTTTTATATCTGCGGTGTCGTTCTGTTCGCCAGATGATTCGCTCGTCCTACTCACTGTTGGCTTTTCTCGAGAGAACCGCGAGAAAGGAGGTCGCCAGCCCTGACTTAAGTGCATAAATTTCAAACCAGGTTAGTTTCGCCACTCTCACTCGGGCGAGTCTATTTCCAAGTCTCTGTAAAGTACCTGCCCGCCGCCGTGTTTTATTGGAACACTAAATCTCGGCGTGTGGTGGCGGGTGCGCACACGCGGCGCTGCGCTGCGTGGTGCAGGCCGCCCCCACCCCACCCCCTCCACTGCGGAAGCCTCATGAGGGCGAAACGTGCGTTTCAATGAATATGGCTTCGTTTGAATTACGTTACTGCTACGTATTTCTTTGGGCGGCCGTGATGAGTTGCTACTGTTCTGCTGCGCTGCTGCCCTGAGGTGAGGTGGCGGGTAAAAAGGAGGGGGGAGGGGGGGAATGTGTGATAAGGGAGGTTTGGAGGAAAGTTTGCACTAAGGGTAGGAGGGGGAGAGGGGAGGGTGATGAAAAGTGGTGACAACATCTCGATCGGACTTGTTTTCTGGTGATGATTTCGTAATTGTCCGATGGATTTAACTCGTCTGCTGCATCTTGACGGGGCGCGTGCCCGCTAATTCATACAGTGTATGGTCCGGCGAGCTGAGCTGCAGACGCCTGCCTGTGGAGAAGGTGGTGATGACGATGACGACGATGAGATGATGATGATCATGACGAACCCGTTGCGGGTCGTACGGCACGTCACATCCCCCGGCCTCTCTCTCCTCGCCCCCTCGCGGCCTCGCCTCCTGACGAACCGGGCTGGAGTGGTGCTCTCGTTGATCCCGCTATGAGAATGTCACCAAGGTCGAGTGGGGCTGATGGGCGGAGATGCCTGTGCTCCGCTCTGTTTGGAGTGGAGATGTCGAGCTAAGACCCGGGCGCGCGGAAGGCATAAGCAGTAGCAGCGCAGAAGCTCAGCTTCATGGAGCCAGAAATTGCGCGCGTTAGTACTATTTTATTTTCGTGGAGCGGGAGAAAGAGACAAGTTCGCGAGGTGAGAACGTGAGATGTGCACCGCTGCTTAGGTGCCCGTTTCCGAAGCGAAACGTTTCCGTCCGTAAGACCCGAAACGAACCGCACACATCCGCAAGGTTTTCCCTTTCAAAAGTATGTATATATATATATATATATATATATATATATATATATATATATATATATATATATATATATATAATATCTGTTCAGCGCCGTTGGCAGGCAAACAGGTATACAAGCGCGCGTATATCCGGAAGCTGCGGCTCGCGCGCGTATTCGTATGTGTAGGAGAAGAAGAAGGAGAAGGAGAGGCAGCAGGGCGACAAACGCAACGCAACGCCTCCTGCATTGTGAGCCGGCTGTGCGCGTGGCACGTGCCTCTGCGGCAGCCTGCGGAGCCTTCGGCCGCCGCCTCACCGGCCACGCCCCGCACCGCCCCGCCACGCCCGCGACCCGGGCGGGAGCGGGCTGCAGCTGCCCTGCACACCTGGACGTCGGACGGGTACCCCCCCCCTACCCCGGACCGGGCCGCTCCTTGGCTCGCATCCTCATCTCCCGCTACCTCAGAAAGTCAGTATATCCCCTGACACTGAAAGACGTCGCTGCACATTGTGTGCTGGATGCACCGGGCCGATGCCGATATCTCTGCGCGGCCAACCGAGACACAGGAGCGCGCGAGGCGACGCGACGCCTATCTGACCCCGATATATATCCCTGCCGTGCCGCGGGCCCTGCGGTGCCCTGCAGTCTTACAGTAGAGGCTGCGCCGGCAGGGCTGGGCAGGGCTGGGCTCTGCTGGGCTCGCTGTTGGTCCGGAGCAGGGGGGAAGGGGGCAGTGCAGCGCCAGACCAGACTTCAAGGGCGACTGGATGGGTCGGTAGGACCATACCGCTGTTGTTGCTGACCAGCGCTCACGAAGGTCAGCCCTAAGCCCTGGCCGGCCTGGCCACGCCCCGCCGAGCCGCGGCCAAGCCCAGCGAAGCGCTCTCTCATTAAAATTCACAACAACGCCGCCCCGCCGCGCCCGTGCCTTTTGTCTTTGTTGTTGTTACAGTAATCAAAAGTCATGTCCTTCGGATGACTTTTACTGCGCTGCGTATTTATTTTTGTCGACTCGAACGGTTGAAACGGGTTTGAATTTGAGGAGAGCGATTGAATGATGAGGGTTGATGTCGGCAATGCGTTCTGCAAAAACGGGCATGAATCAAGTCGTTTCGCAATTTTGCCCCCGTAGCGTCGCACTGTCGCATTTGCAGATTCACTAATTACTGACAGGGGAAAATGATGCGTGCTCCTGCACTGGGTCGTTGGCTTTGCTTGAGTTGTGTTCGCAATGTGTAAAATTTAATGGTAAGCAATTCATAGGCCTATTCTGCGGTGATACTGCATGACATGTGTGTATGAAGCACTCTAAATCCATATTTTCTATGACGTTTCATGTATCCACCGGAAAGGAGTCGGCTTTGAAGCCGGCGAAGCCTACCGCGCGAGCGGGAGCCACGGTGTCAATACTCCATGCGTCTCTACTCCCGGACCCTGGCGGGGCTACTCTTGCTCCGAGGGACACGGACGTGGAGTAGGCCTGGCTCGGGTTGATGGGTCTGGGGTCTGCCAGCACTATGCTCATGCATTTTCTGATAGTTTCAGTTCTATTATTCGAGGCTGGGGATAAAAAGAATCGGGAAATTAAATCTAAGCGTCATATTAGGTACTTGTTAGTTTTCTTTATTACATGTTTTACACAAAAATAAAACCTAAGCTTGATGTCAAGCTAAAGCACGAGTTATTGCCTCTTGTTCCGCTTTCGTTTGAATGCATGGCTTGTTTGGTCCATTATCATATGATATGGAAAGACAAAACACACATTCAGTACAACTGACAAGAAGCACAATAAGTATTTACACTGAAAGACCTCAGCAAGACACGAGTTTCTCACTGGTCATCTTCACGATATGCAGAACAGTCAAGTGGGAAATTTATTTCAGCTGCAATCACCAATGACTCCCAAATGGGAAGTTTAGGGATTGCCAATTTCTATTTCTTTCTCGTATAAAAATATTCGAGCCATCCGATAAAGAAGTTTGATTGTTTAAGAACGTGGTCAACTGGGCAAATTTGAAATCGTTCGTAAATCGTAAAAGTTCAAATCTGACGGACATATGCAAAGGCGTATCTTTCTAGAATCTGGGACAACTCGTGTATACAATTAGGGTATGTATAAATTAAGTTCTTTCTTTTTTACGGCGGTCCTTGCAAGGACTAGCGCAATGCACAAAAGAAGTCTTCGTTACTACAGATAATGGTGGTACAAGAACAAGTCCTCGTCTTAGTTTTGGTCGAAGGCATAGGACCTGGGTTCGTTTTCGTTGTCGTTTCGTGAGTTTATCTCAGCGTTCCGGTCGTCGTTGGCACAGCAGATACAGAAGCAAGGAATACATAATCCTTTCCCCCGGTCTTCCACGGAACTTTCGCTGCGAAAGATCGCAAAGACCCCAGCTGGGGCGATCTCCCATGGCATCCCACAGGAGCATCGCGTCGCCGATTCAAAGAGCAACAGCATCATGGTGTACGATGTGCTCGCAGGACAACGTGAGAGTGAGGCGAAGAGAATGCCGACAGTGGAGCGGGAAGGGAAGAGGGAACAAGAGGAGACGGCCGCCAACGGCAGCGCGACCGAGGCCGAGGATGGCCGGACAAGGCACTCTACATTTTGGCCTCTATGGCACGAATAAATACGTTTTTTCAGTTCCCTCGGCGGTTACTGCTTCAACGACAGCGTTTGATTTTGTGTTCGACAACAAGGCATGCTGGCCTCTCACACCATGCCGAAGTCGGTGCGAATGGTGACGTCGCAGTTGGTCTTCTTCTCCGCGGCCATGCTGGCAGCCATGTTCACCTCGACCAGGGTGTCGATCGAGTTGATGCTGACGCCGGACAGGATCCGCTGCGCGGCCAGCGACTTGCAGTGGACGGACAGGTCCGAAAGGCTGGCGTAGGGGCTGGCCGACAGCGGCAGCGCAGTCTGCTGCCCGCCGCCCGTGTAGTTCTGCACCTCCTTCAGGATGTTCTTGTAGCTGAGACTCTCCCGCAGGAAGCCGACCGGACCGGTCGGCGTCGTCAGCGACAGCTTGCGGCTGTTGTTCATCTCCGCGGTGGCCTCCTTGGTGGCGAGCGAGCCGGCCGACGTGAGCGACTCCTCGGAGGATGAGGACGCCGCCGAGACAGAGGACACCGATGAGGACACCGTCGGCTTGCCGCTCAGGTTGTGGTTGTTTATTTTGTTGCTGGAGTAGCGCGTCTCCGCGCCGGCATCCTGCGCCCCAGCGTCGTCTGAGGGGGTCATAGCGTCGTCGCGGGACGGCGAGCTAGTGGTGCTGCTGGTGGTGCTGCCGGTGCTGCCGCTGCTGTGGTTCATGGCGGCGGGCACGGAGCGGTCAAAGCTGGTCTCCAGCACGGGTCCGCGGCGGCCCATGTGGCCCTGTCCTGCTGCTGCCGCCGCCGCCGCCGCCGCCCCAGCGCCGGACCTGTTCTCGATGGTGATGACGGAGCGCACCGGGTTGTGCGAGTTGTGCTGCTGCACGAAGATCTTGGTGTTGGCCCCGTTGATGGTGGTCGTCGTGGTGGTGGTCGTGTTGCGGGCGGTGGAGCTGCTGCTGCCGCCGCCGGTGGAGCCGACCGCGACCGATGAGGTCAGCGCCGACGGGGATGAGGTCGGCGAGGAGCCCTGCAAAAGGAATGCGATCAGATGGGATGCGATACGAGGATGCAGCGCAGCGAGAGCGGCGGCACGGCACGGCACGGCACGGCACGGCACGGCACGGCACGGCACGGCACGGCACGGCACGGCACGGCTCAGCATGGCACGGAACGGCACGGAACGGCACGGCACGGCACGGCACGGCACGGCACGGCGGCCACAGTCGCAGACGGGCCGGGATTAGCTTTGCAGTGCCTTTTATAATAAAGAAAGCACCGGGCGGCGCGAGCGTGCTAATTAGAAAATGGCACGGAGGGGTCAGCGGGAGCGCACCGCGCACCGCGCAGCCAACGCCAACACCTACAGACCCACCCGATGGTGCTGCGCTGGCGGGCGAATGGCGAACACGACTCGATTAGCAAAGAAAGTTTCAATCCAATCACCAGGCAGGGCGCAGAGCAGGAAGAGGAAATCGATATCATTCGAGCTGTTGTTACACGAGGCGGCATTACTCAGGTATCATTATGACTTCACGTACCTGCGACATGTACGGGCTCTTGACGGGGGTGGGCAGCGGCAGGGACCTCCTGGCGGTAGGCGAGCCACAGCGCGTGCCGGACGAGTTGTAGCCCGACGACGCCTTGCTCATGCCCGACGTGGACGCGCTGGCCCTGCTTGCGCGGCTCGCCCTGCTCGAGGCGGACGACAGCAGCGTGTTGGAGGGCGACGTCTTCCGGATGGCCTGCAGCTTGGACGATGGCGGACAGGGCCGTGGGCTCGGCGACGGTGGCGGCATGAGGGACGACATGGTGGTCGTGGTCATGGAGGTGGGCGCGTGGCTTGCGTGGCTGGCGTGGCTGGCGGGGCTAGCCGCTCTGCTGACGCTGCCGCCGCTCAGCAGGCTCGCGCTCAGCGAGTCGCTCAGCCGGCGGGCGCGTCGAGGCGAACCCCGTGACAGGCTCCGAGGCAAGGTGGACGCGCGGCCGACGCCGGGGGAGTCCCACTGCAGCAGACAAGAGCGTAAGAGACGGCGGGCGCGACGCCGCGGATACGGCGATACCCCCCGCGGCGGAGACTGCGACGCGCGACAGACGCCGAGCGTCGCGTGGCCAGAGCTCACAACTCACCCTGGACACGGCGGGGGAGCTCCTGGAGCGAGCGGGGGAGGTGTGTGCAGACGAAGGCGCCGGGGTGGGCGTCTGCGTCTGTGTGCCCACCGAGGTAAGTGCCGTGACGCCCGGGTTGAACCAGTCGGCCGGGTGGCGCCCTTCCTCCTCGTCGTCCTGGACGGGGAACTGCGCGGAGAACGTCTTGATGTGGGGCCCGCCGGGGCTGCCGCCGGGGCCGGGGCTGACGGAGCGCGTCGTCTGCTGGTGCTGCTCCCGGGACGAGCTCTGGCCGGGGGGCGCCGACTGGCCGCGGCGTCCGCGCGAGCCCCGAGGCCGGCCCGAGCGCCTGAAGAGCCGCGCCAGCAGCGACTGCTTCTCTGCGGGGACAAGGAGCACAAGGCACAGGGTGATTAGAACGTGGACGTGCTGGCGGCGAAACCAAACGAACCGCGACGCACGCCGTCCAAGCCAACGCAGCTCCGCCAGGACTCTGCACTGTCCCTGAGGCGGGGAAAACGGCACAGCACAGTTGGCAACGCGGGGTCCGCGGCACGGCACGGCACGGCGCAGCGGCAGCGTCACAGGGCACTGGGCAGACTCTCCTTGAATCTTCGACAGCTCGGCGAGCAGCAGCCGACCACCGGCCAGAAGCCACCGGCCGATTGCGCTCATTTCCATAGGCAATAAGCCCATGCCGTCGAGGTCAGCCTGGCATTCGGCAAGTTGTCTGCGCTGATAGCGAAAGTGCACCCCGCTGGAGGCAGTACTTGGGTCTGTGACTCACTCTCTGGGCTGGGCGTGGACGGCGCGGAGGGTAGCGAGGCAGCGGCGGGCGGCGGCCGGGGTGGCAGCGAGCGCAGGGACCCCGCCCGCTGCAGGGCCTGGCCGAGGCGAGTGGACAGCCGAAGCGAGTGGCGGCGCTCCAGGCCGCGGCCCGCAGCGGGGCCAGTGCCCTGCTGGCTGTCGACGCTGCGGTCCCGCGCGTACAGCACCTTGTCCTCGGGGTTGCCTGCAATGGAACAAAGTTTCACAAACTTGCGTTTTTTCTTTTGGCGAAACGCAAGAAAGAGACAGAGGCGGGGCGAGCGGGCCTCCGACCTTGACCGTGGCCGCCATCCGGCCCGGCCCCGGCCTACTGACTGACCTCCGCAGATGACGTCGGCCAGGTTGGTCTGCACGCACTGGTGCGTCCGGGGCCCGTCGCGCTCCGTCTGCATGTCGCCGTGCACCATGACGATGGCCTCCTCGTTGGAGAGCAGCATGGAGCGGCGGCCCCGGCTGCGCGACGGCGACGAGGACGCCGACGACGGCGAGTGGTGATGGTGTTGCTGCTGCATCGACGCCAGGCGCCGCCGCGTTTCGGGCGTCACCAGGAAGTAGCCGCGTGCCGTCTGGTACACCTGCGGCCACAACAAGCGCACCGTCAAGGAGAGGAAACCGAAAAAGAGCTGCGCTCCCCGCGTGACGCCTGCCAAGTCCAGGGTAGGCAGCCCCGCCACGCACGAGCGCATAACAGGTCGGCCTACCTCGCAGGCGCTCCCCACCGGGCCAGCCAACGCAGGCATCGAGCGCTTCCGCGATCTTTTCGGAAACACATTTTCGCTGAAGTTACTCGTTGCTGGTGGTAGCGTGATCGTAGCGTGATCGTAGCGTGATCGTATATTTCGTGCCGGGAGCTAGCCATATATCCTGCTTATTAATTGCTATCCCGGAGGAGCTCCTACGGCCCGGCCCAAATAACCCGCAGCGACAGCAGCGGCAGCCCCTCAGCCCCATCAGCTGACGCAATTATTATGTCGTTAACCATTAGCTGGGCACACCGGACCTGCCAATCAACTCACGAGCGCGATATGGTGTGTGTGTGTGTGTGTGCGCGCGCGCGCTGCGCTGCCCTCCTCTGCCGGGCACGCACACGCTTCAAAAGACTTTTCCTTTCCACTTCACCCATGCCTTTCCCGGGGCCCCCGCCGCACTGCTTCAAGCACCGCCGCCGCTTTGCCCCCCTCCCCCCCCCCTCACCGAGCGCGTAATCCAAAACCACATCATTTGCACGGGGAATAAGAAAGTGGCATTAGAGCGAATGAGAGAATCTGCATTTCATGTCATATAATACCGTTTCAATGAGCCAATCCACGCTGTATACACTGGGGCCGCGGGGCACATCACGGAAGGGGTGTGGTGGGGCTGCGGTGCGGCGCGCCGCGCCAAAGACGGTCATTTGTCTGAGTGGGGGCGTGTGCACGCGGCCCTGGAGTGTGTTACGTCCCCGATAGAGTGATCAGCGAGCCCCGTATCGCGACCGTGTTTATCAGATCGGCGATACCTTCGATCCGTCAGCGCCGCGGTCTTTCCCGTAACGATAACGACAAGACACTTTTTCACATAAATTTGAAAAGAAACGAAAGTTCGCCCTGGAAACCAATAAGATAGCACGCTTCCTAAATTTCACAGTTTTGTCGATTTTTTTTTTCGAGTGCGGTGTGTTTTGACCTACCCCAAGACCTCAAATTTTGTTCGGAAATGGTGTTCCGTGCGGGTTTATGATAACAAGAGCCCTTCCCTTCCCTCTTCCTTTCACTGCTGACCGAGTGCCGCACCAGTGGTCCACAAGGTCGGCTGGAATGACAATACCGGTAATGCGCTCTCTCTCTCTCTCTCTCTCTCTCTCTCTCTCTCTCTCTCTCTCTCTCTCTCTCTCTCTCTCTCTCTCTCTCTCTCTCTCTCCCCTGAGGGTCTTCAGAGGAGGCACCCAGGACCAGGACCGCGTCCGGGACGTGCACGGGGCCGGGGAGGCCGCTGCCGTCAGCACGTCCCCGTATCGGCGTCGGCGTGGACGAGCCTTATTGCGAATACAACAACAGCAACAACAGCGACACCCCGCCAGAGAGTTTCACCGGCCGTAATTATAGTTGTTGTTGTTATTAATATTATTATCATCATCATCATGTTTGATATGCGATGCATCACGACCGAGCCGAGCCGAGCCGGCGGTGCTAGAGACGACCACGTCCGCATCCGCCGCCGTGCAAATTAATCCATCGGTCGTCGTCGTCGTCTGTCTTTGGCAAGCGTGTCCTCTGTGTGTGTGTGTGTGTGTGTGTGTGTGTGTGTGTGTGTGCGCGCCGGACCTTACCGAGCGTGCATATGTGGCCGACGAGACAAAGAAGTGTCAGGGCAGGGTCATCGTGGCCATCATGGCCATCGCGCCCGCGGTTACGGCGTGTTTATTGTTTATTTATAAGCGAAAGTTGATTTGCACCGGACCGGTCAATAAAAAGCCTGCCTCGGCTGCGCATGCTCCCCCTCCCTCTATTCTCTCCAACTGTCACATCGCTCGGCTGTGAGGGAGCTGCGAAAGCTGCAAACTAGGGGAACGGTAATGCCAGCCCCTAACAGGGCCTGTCAAAAAATTAAAAATAATCAATAACTAGTCAATTAAAGTTGCGAACAATATATCGTGTGGAGGGAGACGCACGGGGCGGCGAAAGACTGCAGCGTAGTTCCCTTCCCCCAACAGGAGGACGACAGGAGACAGCCGAGCAGAGCAGTGCCGGCGGAGCTTGGACGTTCAATTTTCTCCGCTAATAGCGGGGCGGGGCGGGGCGGCGCCGGGCTGGCTGCTACTGCCTGGGTGGCAGCTGCGCTCCGCCAGCGGCCGGCGCACGTCTCATGCACGGTCCCCACCATTCCATTCCGTTCTCTCCCCGTTGGAGTGAACCGGTGCCCCGTCCCGACGCGGCGATGGCTATGGCCAGCAGCGAACCCGATCCAGCCAATCGCCGCTCGCTCGTTTTAGGCAGGACGCGGTGATGTCACAGCCCTTCGGCTCGGCGGGGCAGGGCATGGCCAGGCATGGCCGGGGCAGAGGCAGAGGCAGGGGCAACCACCTCGCGGGGCTCCTGCCGGCTCCTGCCGTCTCCTGCTCCTCATCCTCTCTACAGGGCCGGGCCGGGTCGGGACGGACAGCAGCTGCCGGCGACTCATATCCTGCAATCTGCTGCTGCTGGTGGTCCGGCCCGGCTCGGCCAGGACTTCCCTCGGACTTCCTGGGTGAGGTGAGCCTTACGGCTCTGCTTAATTAGTCCCCCGAGTGTCGTCCAGGGCACAGCGGGCGCGGGTTACCGAACGTCCGCGCTCTTGCGACCTCTTACCGCGCCGGGACCACTCATAAACAGTGACCCGGCCAGGGGTGCCGCGGGTTCAAACCCCGCGCGGACAGAGCGGCGGGGGCCGAAATCGAGGGTTGCCTACACCGAAATTTCACAGTTTTAAAAAAATGACATTTATCGACGAAAATTAAATCTTAAATTGTAGGAATAGAACACCTAAAATTAAATTAAGTCCGAAAAAAAGGCCGAAGCCACCCGGAGGCACCCGGGGCACCAAAACGCCAGCAGAGACGCGCTGGACTATACAGCCGTCAATAACGCACCAATTAAGGGAGCTGACAATGACGCAGGCTGCGGGGGCCGCGGGGCCGCAGTCACGAGCGGGGACGGGACGGGGCGCCGTGACGGAGGAGGAACGACGGCCTGGAGCAGGGCCCGGAGCCCGGAGCCCGGAGGAGCCGTACACCGGAGGAGTGAGCGCGCTCTCCCTCCGAAGCCTTTTGTGGTAAAGAAAATTTGGGCCCACTTGAGTGGCAGCAGGGCAGGGGCGGGGTCGTGTGCTCGGCACACAATTTAATCACAACAAAGAGACGGGGGCTGGGACTCCGCGATGCAGACACCGCAGCGCCGCCCGAGCCCAAGCCAGCCCAGCCCCCGAGCCTGGTCTGGTCTGGTCCTTGTGGGTCCACCGCGGAGGCCTTGCAGCCTGCAGCGCTGTGTGGCCCCAAAACTACTTCATTCCGGGAAGGCAAACGAGCTCACCTGCTTTAGGCCTCGCCGCACTACTCGCCCGACCGCAAACAAAAAGGGGCACAGCACTGAGCGCCGTGTCGTCCCTCTCTGTCCCTCTGCGGGTGAAGGGTGCTATGAGGGACGGAGACGGAGCATGAGCGCACCACGCCTAGCCGTCGAACGCACACGGCGGGGGCGGGCGGCTGCGGTGAGGCCGCTCCGCTGGGGGGCCGGGCGACAATTACAAATGTCCTCGGGCCGGGCGGCAGGCCGTACTTTAGCTAACGGTAATGCGCTCCTTTCCTATCCTCTCCGTTAATAAAGGGCTTCGAACCTAGAGAGGCGCGGAACGCGATGGGAACGCAACAGAATCTGTTTCTTGTTCCGAAATCAATTTAATTTCAACGGAAAGTGTGTCGTAGACGAGCTGCCGGGGAGAATTCCTGGGAGAGTACCCCCGACGACTGAAACTGACACCGCGCTGGCTGCGCTGGCCCGGCGCCTCGGCCAGTGCCAGCCGCGCATTCCGGACCTGTCCGCCGCCCCGCCCCTCGTCCTCATCGCCGATTCCTGGTTCGGGGGAAGGAAGGCCAGGGAAGCCTCGGCCGCCGACAGGTCGCCGACAGCCCCCCGGGGCGCTGTCAGTACGCCCACAGTAATCACTGGCTTTCGTCGCGTCGCGCCACTTACACGCAGCGGCCACCTCCCTTTCCCCCTCTCCACGGTTTCCGCTTCTTCCGGCGCCGTTTCCCTCGCTGTTCAGTATGAACTCGGCCCGTGTGTCTGCTGTCGGTTGACGCGTTCGTCATCACTGCACACACAGGAGGCGGCGGCAGAAAAGCAGCGCGAGTTTGGTGATGCCTGGGACTCTGTGGGGGCACAGCATATCGTGTGCCGCGCCCCGGCAGGGGCAGGGCGTCGCCATGGGCGTCGCCGAAGACGCTCAGGTTCCACCCGATGAAGACGGCGGTGACGTATGTGAGAAGCTGCGCTGGGAGGGGACCGCCGCGCTTGCCGAGTCCGCGGGCGTATGAATCCCTCAAGGACACGCGCGTGGAATGGCCAATTCAGACGCACACCTAATTTGGACAGTCTGAGCACCAACGGCGCCAGCGCGCTAGGCAACCTCGACTTGTCGTGTCGGGCGAGCTGGCCTACCCCGGCACCAGCAGGCGCTCGGGAGGCGAGGCTTACCTTCCGCTCGGTGGAGAGCTTGGCGAGGGCATCGTACACGACGGCGGCCTCGGGCCTCGTCATTGCCGGGAAGGCCCTGGGCAGGGCGCGCAGGATGGCGGGCAGCACGGCGGCCTGGGCGGTGGACGTGAGCTCCAGGATGACCCAGCACAGCGCCTCGGGCAGCGGCGTGAACTGGCTCTGCGGCACCGCCACCACGCAGCAGTCCTCGATGTCACCTGCAACCAGAGGGGAGCGGAGAGTAGGCCGTGTAACTCGACGCCGAGCCCAGCACACTTCCTGGGGGCCAAACACAAGTGTGACACACACACACACACACACACACACAGAGGCTGGCAGCCGGTCTGTCCGGCCCGCAGAGTGCACACACACGGCGCGAGTAACGAGCAGACGGAGACGATGTGATGTTACCTCCAACAAAAGCAAGAAAACGTCGCGGAAAACCAGCCTGCCCAAAGAGGTCGGTCTCGTCATAGCCGAAAAACAGAGGAGAGCGTAATAAAACAGACGAGTACAATCAAGTGGGACACGCTCCCAAACTCGCTCCTCACAGACTGTGGCGCCATCTCCGCGCGCTACGTGGTTCGTGCACGCGCCCCTTACGCCTCGTCCGCTTGTCCATTTCTCAGCTAATCTGAGTGACACCCCGGCGGCCAGGTCGGCCTGCAGGTCCCGCAGCCAGCCGTGTCATTAGTGTCACAAGGCGCGCTAATGGAATCACGACGCGCGACCCCAGAAACAACACGCGTCGTGGCGACGCGCCGTGTCAGAGGAGGCGGTGGCGGCGCCTGCCGGGGAGATGCGCCGACTATTTTTAAACTTTTCCGCGCCCCCAGCGGCCCCCGTCGGTCCCCGTCGGTCCCTGTCGGTCCCCGTCGGTCCCCGTCGGCCCCCGGTCGCCTGCCGATGGCCCCGTCGTCCATCACAGTCCGCTGTGGGGTGCGATGCCCGGTGCCCGGCGCACTGCACACGGCCGACGGCACGCTCTGCTCAGCTCTGTTCAGCTCTGCTCAGCTCAGCTCTGCTCTGCTCAGCTTAGCTCTGCCCACCCACTCGTCCAGTTGACATGACAGCGTATCGTGTGCCCCAAAGCGATCCCGTTACATTTTATGAGCGTCCATGCTGTCGTCGGGTCGGACCGAACACGCGTGACCAGGGCCGGGACCGGCTGTCTGCGCACGGCGGGGGCGGCTCGTGGCCTCTGGGAGCCTCTGGGAGCCTCTGGGGGCCTCTGGGAGCCTCTGGGAGCCTCTGGGAGCATGAGGATGCAGCGCTAGCGGCTCCTGGTCGGCCGTCATGCACCGCACTGCCGCCGCCGCAGCAACAGCGTCGCCCAGGTGGGCTCCTTTACGTTGCGCTGTCACGAGCGCCGTCACGAGTCACCCTCGTGTGTTCCTTATTGTGTTTCCATCATGCCGTCGATAATGTCACGATGTTACGATACGCCGAAAGCATGTTGGCGGACAATTATTACGGGCGGTGGGACCGGCCCGTGGGGTTCGTGAGGATGACGGAGCGCTCGTGCCTGAAATGCTACTCGACTGTAAATGACAGAGATACAGATTTCTTTTCTTACCGCGACTTGATAGCCAGCAACCGAGATGTTTACAAACACCATGTTCTATCCACCGGTTTGGCTCGCGATCGCGCGCATCTTGAAGACGGGAATTAAAGACGAGAGAGGAAAGGTAATGAATGTCACGGGGATAAAGAAAGAAAAAAAGAAGGGATATGCTGGCTGTGGTCGCCGCAGTGGTCGATACGGCCAGCGCAGCAGCAGCGGAACCTGACACGCGTCCATCGTCCAACTGCAATGCTGAGCTGAGCATACATGAAAGTGTCGGTAGGAGAAAAATAGAAAAAAAGTTAAACACGTAAATACACAGAAAGGGATAGGAACTCGTTCGATTCGTGCGGGGAATCGAGATGCGGCGAGCGACATATAATTAATTATGAGAATGTGTGCATCGCGCTGCGCCGAAGCTACCGTCCGCCGGCCGCGCACAGAGCCGCGAGGGCTGCCTCGAGGCTGCCCTGGGCTGCCAGCACACTGCTCTGTCTCTCTGTAATTTGTTGTCGGGGTTCGTCCAGCACACCGCTGCGCCGTGCGGCCACCACTTCACACCGGCCAGCGCATGCGCACAAGTGACGCTCGTATGACTTTTAATGGACCCTCTCCTTAATCCAGCCGTGACGAGGCTCAACTCTCCACGCGCTGAGCCACGCTAGGCGAGCCGAGAAGCACTTGTCTCGTCAGCAAATAAAAATATCATAAAACGCATGCTCGTGAAACATTAAATGCTCACATCATCCGACATGGCACTCGCGGTACTCTGATTCGGGGTCGTGTTCAGTTAGTTACATCATTTGACCATCAGCTGAGCTCCCGCTCAAGGTCCCCTCGAGCTTTGTTTTGGCAAAACCAGCTCGCGCAGATTTCTCATCACCCGCCGCGATACCGGGAAGGCACACGACGCGACCCGAATGCGACGTCTTCCCGCGAAGGCTGGCCTCGCCGCGCCGTCGGCACTTCCACTAGCAGCTGGGCTGGGCTTGGCTGGAAGGCACGGCCATGCGCGGATGCGACATTTTTCATACGCGAGCCTCGCGCTTTTGAATGTCGTCGGCGAATAAAACGAGCCGCCGCCTCGGGCGGGACGCGCGTGCGTAGGAAGGGACTGGGAGGAGAAGGAGGAGATGTGGATGTTAAGGCGCAGAGAAAGAGGAGACGTGCGGTCCTGTCGCCTGCCGCGTCGCCTACCGCTCGGGTTGCCATGACGACGGCGCTGTCGCTGCTTGATTCATTACGCTGCACGTAAAAGATATGCAATGTGGACGCCGACATAGACGGGGCGCAGTGCAGCAGAGTGCAGCAGAGTGCAGCAGAGTGCAGCGCAGGGGCAGGGTTAGCCTGGTCTGCTCACTCTTAGCGTAGTGCGTTGAAGGCGTTCGACACTTTCAGTGTGTCTGCGCCATCTTTTCTTCCTGAGGACCTCACCGAACGAGTGACATTTTCAACTTGTTACCCAACAAAAGCCTGCTCCGTCTTCCAGTGCTCGCAAGCACGATGTCTATTAGAAATAGTCGTCCACGACGTCCTTATGTCCATAACCATGAAACACTCTGCTCGTGGCACGGGAACAGGTTTCGTTTTGAGAGGGCCCAGGCAGGCCCAGCAGGGCCCGCTCCGCTCCGTTCGGCTCTGTGCGCCCCCCGCACGGAACAGGTCGGGCAGGCAGCAGGCAGGGAGCTCTGAGGGTTATTCTCCTCGTCCGACGACAAATCGTGTGTAGCTGCCACTGCCGCGGCCACCTTCTGCTGCTGCGTCCCCACACACTCTACACTACCAACGTCTTCCTTCAGCAAAAGGAAATGATTATCAGCGGACGCTCGCACTGGCCGTCACTCTCCGCGGCTAGTCGGCCGTCCCATCTAGCGCACTCACTCACACCTCTGCTCTGCGCGCACCGCACTCACTCACGCCCAAGTGCGTGAGCGCGAGAGTACATATGCGCCGCGGCCCGCGATTGCCAGCCAAGGAGCGGCAGCAGCAGCAGCAGCAGCAGCAGCAGCCACCTCCCAGCAGCAGGGGCCTTCAGCATCACGCACAGTCATAATTGTCTCCCAATTTTGGGTGACAGGGGGCTGAGACTGCTTTGAAAACTTGTCGTTGTACAGAAGTTTTGGGGCAGAATCCGCTTGGCGCCATGCACCCAGAGAAACAGATTCTTAGGCTTAAAGCATTCAAGAATATTTTCTCGAACCAAGCCAATCTCAGAGGTAAATCAAGAAATATTCTTGGGGCAAGAATTATATTCTTGAATGCTTTAAAAATACGCTGTTCTAGGCTTAAATCAAGAATTCGTTTCTGTGGGTGTGATGGAAAATACGGGAGATGCGAGTTGGGGTGGCTACGATGAGACAAGGATGAAACCTCCCTCAAACCTCCTTCTTTCCTTATCAGAAAAGGTCCTGTACCCCTATTTTTAAAAGCCTGGAGCCAAGCCAGTTCTAGCTCAGGTCTTCAAATCCTCAGTACATGGCCAAGTATTCAAAACTGCTGTCGCCCATAACCTGGCATGACTCTTTCACTCTTAGTGCAGCAGAGTTCGCCTGCCAAGTCACAGTAGGCGGCCCCGCAGCACGCGGGTGCCCGGCGGGTGGCGGCGTTGCCTACCTCCCAGGCGGTCGGGCCCCGCCCCGCGCCGTGGTCCGGGGCGTGACACGTAAGTGCCTTTACCCGGCGCGGGCCGGACACCGTGTATGCAGAACAGAACGTGACGCGATCGGACGCCGTCCCGCTGTCACCACGACGGGAACCCTTCCCGGCCGGGCAGCAGAGTGAAAGGTCCGGCCGAGTGACCGCCGGCCGCCGGCCGCCCCGCCCACCGCCACCTGCGAGGGCCGTGCCGATCCCGGTGACGTAACACCACAATGCGGCCCGAATAAAGCGCATTCGCCACGGGAATCAGCGGCTGGGGCCGACGATGCGATACGCGGAATGAAGCGAAAATGAACCGCCGCACCGGGGCGGGCCGCGGGCCGCGGGCCGCGATACCGATCGACATGGCGCGTCTCCGTCTCAATCCCCGGACCAGACCAGACCTGACTCACGAGGAAGAGAGGAACCCTCGCCTTCGTGGGTGGTTGTGGTTAGGGGGTTAGGTTCACTTTGTCAGTGAAAAGTATAAATGTTCGCCCAGAAAAATTTGCTCTTGATCCAGGTTTTTGGCAAATGGTCATATGGTAAAATGCATTCGGACCAATCAGCACATTTTACTGGATTTAATGCAAATGCTCTTGCCGAAAACCGGGATCTTGAACACATTTTTCTGGGTGTTGTTCAGGTTTAGGATTACTTTAAAATCGTCGCGAGCGGCAGAGAGGGCGTGGGTTCGATTACCGGCGGTGCGTCAATATTCTTATGCCCCCTACTGCCACACGTCATCTCTCTCTCTCTCTGTCACTCTGTCTGTCTCTGTCTGTCTCTGTCTGTCTGTCTGTCTGTCCGACACCTGCAGCTGCCGTGCCGTAACCGCGTGGTAATGCTCGACGGGCGGTTCCGAGCGGTGCTGTTCACCCCACCGGCTCGGCTCAGCTCAGCTCGGCCGCGAGCATTCTGGCATTCTGCGGGGGTCAAGAGTAAGAGTGGTGTGTACGTCCCGTCCCGGAGACGACGCGTCGTCATGGCGACACACGACACGCGATCGACAGCACGTCGGTGTCATCACCCCGGCCATCATCCCGGCCAGCAGCCCAGTAAGAGAAAGGAGACGGAAGGGGTTTGGGTGGGTTTGGGGTTGGTTGGAACGTATCACCGGTTCGACTCCGGCTGGGAGAAGGGCGTTTTAGAGTCAGGTCCGGTCCCCTGCTTAAAGCCCCCGCTAGCGAGGCCTAGCCGATTCCAAGCTGCCGAGCGGCTCGCAGCTCGCAGCTCCAGCAGGATTACGACCGGCTCGAACACTGGCTTGCCGGCTCTAGCCCCCGCTACCACTGGTACCACTGGTGTTGTTACCCTCCTTACGTCCCCCTGGCCGTGGGCCCGGAGCCGTAGGCCGGAGGCCGGACCAGCCTGCCGCCTGTCCGCCCCGCGCCAGCAGTGCCAGCAGCCCAGCACAGAAAGCGAAAGGGCTCCTTCGCCGCGCGCGGAATTTGAAAGGTGGTGCCGGGAGAAAAAAAAAGAAGCAAGCTGAAGACGGGGAGAGGGGAGCAGGCCTGTCGAATTTCGCGCTGAAAAACGCGGAACGAGATCAAACTCTTTTCTCCCATTTTTTCCTTAATTAATTTCGGAGAAGCCGCGAAAATAGCCATGAAAGTGCAAACGGAGAGCAGTAACTCACAGGCCTTGAAACGATGACGTTCGGACCCGTTTCGAAGAGCTTTGAATCTGAGTGCCACCGACTCTCTCACCCCATCACGGAGTCTGCCCCGCTGCCCCGCTGCCCCCCCCCCCCCCTGCCTTCCGGCAGCGAGACTCCCTACTTTGTGCCGACGCCGTCAGCCGTCGGCCCGGGCCGGCGTGATCTTGCCATCATATGGTCCTGGCCGCTGCTGCCGTGGCCCACGGCACCCGCAGGTTGACCTGGCGTCCGCTGAAAGTGAGAAGGGCGGGGGGGGGGGGGGGGCATGGAGTGCCAATGCAACAAAGCACATGCGGCCGTAATCAATTAGCTGGCTCTGCGGGGGGTGGCTGAGTGATGGCGCCGGGGCACGAACCTTCTCGGTGCAAAGCTCCCGAGTCCGGTGTAGTGCGCCATTTGTATTATTCGGACTCCTCTTCCACGGACGTTAAGCTGCTCAGCCATTCATCCCGACTCCCGGCTCGACAGCCAGTCAGTCAGTCAGTGGCTAGGAGGAGTAAGAGTTGGCGGCGGTACGGCGGTACACGCGTATACTTTCGCCAGGTGTGGGT
This sequence comes from Odontothrips loti, assembly GCA_038380765.1. Lineage (NCBI taxonomy): Eukaryota > Metazoa > Arthropoda > Insecta > Thysanoptera > Thripidae > Odontothrips > Odontothrips loti. Next base: position 14,568,290 of record CM076247.1, read on the forward strand.
GCGGGGCGGCGGGCAGGGCGGCACGGCGGCTCGGCGAGGTGTCAGACCTCGCGGCGCACCACACCATCAAGCGCGTGCGAGGCGAGGTGAGGCACGGGGGTGTGGTCGTCAAAAAAAGATTCAAATCTGGTCGACTTTCGGAGCCGTTTGCGGGCGCGAAGCAGAAAGCGAGGGGCACTCGCGAATTAGTCTGGACACAACGACGTGTTATCACAAACAGTACTGATTAAAAATAATATTATGAAAAAATGACTGCAAAGTTATTCCGACTCCGAATTATTTGCGATTTTCGGTTTCGTTTTGTTAAGGTGACGGCGTGCGCGTTTGCCGACGCCGAAAAGGCCGGCAGAAGCAGACCACAGGTGGACAGCCGGGCTGTTCCAGAGGCTCCGGACCACATACATTTCACCTCGCATCTTAATTGCAGCGACGGGAGAGCCGGAGTTCTTCGGGTAAACGGCGTTTTTTTTTCGCGTTGCATTCTACTGGTCCTTACGTATACGTACGAACGGCCGCGTCGGCGTATTTCGAGTGGCCGCACGCCGCACTGCCAAGAGTAATGAGAGGTGGCTGGTGCACTCACTGACTGCGACTCACTTCGTCACAGGCACGTTGTTGCGTTTCACGGACCAGCGCGATGAATTCTTTGACACAATTATTAAAGTTCGAATCGGGAGAGCTGATCCACAAAACCTGAGGACGTCATGATCTGCCTTTGGGTGACAGCGTGGTGTATACTCTTGACGTAAGTATTTTCCGAGATATCAAAATGCAAGAATTTGTCAAATGTTAAAAGTTGAAGAAAAAGATTAGTTGCACACTTTGGTGGCCTTGCGCCGTCGGCTGCCGTCGGCTGCCGTACTTACCGACGTCGGCGATGACGTAGTTGGGCGGCGGTTTGAGCACCCTGCGGGCCCAGGCGGCGCGCACCACGTCCAGGGCGCAGGCGCCGGCGCGGACCAGCAGCACCCCCGGCGACACGTAGCCCTCGAAGCTCAGCTCCCGCATGGCCTCCAGCAGCGCCGCGCTCCAGAAGCACCGGGCGTTGGCCTCCACCAGCCCCTGTAAAACACCAGCAGCATCGTCAGGGTCGGGGTTCGAATGCGGGTCCACAGTTTTACAATGACACGAACAAAAAATGTTCAAAATGGAGAAAGGCGCGGCTTTTGTCGACGTGAGGTTCGGACTCTCAGGGTGGCAGTCGTCGCGCCAGGAGCAGGGTAAAGTGTTTGCCGTCGTGTATGGCATTTGCTTTCTCCCACTGTGTGCGTCCTGTGTGTTTGTGTGCGCGCGCGTGCGTGTGGGCGTGCCGGCGGTGGCGCGCGGGGCTCCGCAAGGGCAGGCATACTACTGAATTAACATCGGAACGGAAGCTACTGCCGGCCGGCCAGGCCAGGCTCGGCTGGGAGGTAACCCGACCCGCTAACAACAACAACTTCTACTACTACAACCACCACGATGGCAGCAACTTCCGACCGGACGGGTACGAGAGAGAGTGAGAGAGAGAGAGAGAGAGAGAGAGAGAGAGAGAGAGAGAGAGAGAGAGAGAGAGTGATCACCTGTAATCACCACCATCATCGGCTTGTTGGACCCAATCGGTCCTACTGGCTCTCAGGTCTGCCACGCCGCGGCGGGCTCAGCCACGCTCAGCCGCACTCAGCCCAGATCTGGACCAGACTCGGTCTTATCCGCCGGCAGCCCCCCTGGCTGCCCCGCCACGCACCCTGCCCTGCCTGGTGCTAGCCTACCGACCGACCGCTTAACTACCGGAGGATCTGGTGGTCTGCGCCACTGCCGGCAGTGCGCGGGTGCCCTGGGGGGTGCCCTGGGGGTGCCCTGGGGGTGCATGTGGACTGGGGGGTGTCTGAGGAGCTGCATGTCGTCCAGAGCAAATCCAGCCGGGCCAACCGAACGGGCGCACGACGGCAGACCGTGCACCAGTACTGTTCACATGTTATCCCGCTTTTCCCGGCGAGGCGTGGTGTGGCGGAGCGCAGCGTGGCTTGTGCGCCAGGCGGGCCGGGCCGCTCGCCACTGCCGACTCTGTGCTTCTGCTGTCTCCGAGGCGCCAATCAATCGTAATTAATTGCACGGGGGACCCGTCCGTCAGAAGGCTGCCATTAGGAGGCGATGTAAGACACAGAGAGAGAGAGAGAGAGAGAGAGAGAGAGAGAGAGAGAGAGAGAGAGAGAGAGAGAGAGAGAGAGAGAGAGAGAGAGAGAGAGAGAGAGAGAGAGAGAGAGAGAGAGAGAGAGAGAGAGAGAGAGAGAGAGAGACAGACAGACAGACAGACAGACAGACAGACGGCAAAAAATGCCATACCACGAAGAGACGATCGATTCTCTCACATGATGATGGCGATGTGTGAGAGAAGCGTGCCCCGCAACGCGCGGCGTCTGTCTGTCAGCGCTGCCGTCAGCGATGAGCATACGGCATTGTGACCCGCGCTGCAACGGCCGCGACATTTCACCGCGCTTTCGCTCCTCTTCTCCGAAAAGAACGTAAAATGACAACGCGAAAGACCATGGTATCGGCTATGAGAAAATGGACATGCCGAAGGAGAAGTCCGATGTCTCCGTGCGCGCCCGTTGAACAAAGTCCACGGTCTTTACGCGCTCGTCAACAAAGTTCGATCTCTCACACTGGTAAAACAAAGGCGTAGTACTGCGCCCCATTGAGGCATAGCATGGAATTACGCTCTATAAAGGCGTAAAAACATGTCAAGTAGGGCCGTTTTTGACTTATTTTTACGCCTCAATGGAACATAGTGCTATTTACGCCTTTTGGGGCGTAGCTTAAGGCGTAGTACTACGCCTTAGTTTAACCAGTGCATTTCCTCCTCGCCCCGCACTCGGATGGTGAGGGGCGAGGATGAGGAAATGAAAGATCGAAATTTGTTGACGGGCTCGTGAAGACTTCGGAATTCGTTCTTAGGGCCCATTGATGCGTTATTTGCAGCGTGGGGATGAAAAGTAAACGCATTAGGTTGACATGCGGCGGGCGTGTTCAGTGGTTGGTTCGGGCGGCAGGCGGCTGCGGCCGTGGCGCACTCGCCGTCTCATCTTACTGTGTCGCGGTTGGCCGGCAGCCGGCGGGGCTGAACCTGTTCCAAAGAAAGCTTGTTGTGCTGAAGGCTAGTAAAGCGTGCACTTAATGTGTCGGGCCCCGGCCAGCGCGGGGCAGCCGCCCGGCAGTGGGCCTCGCACTTTTGATTCACAGGCCGAGGCCCCGCCGGCCCCGCCATCCCCGCCGGCGCCGCTCCCCTCCCACACTACAAGCAGGGCGAGAGCATCGCGATCTGTCTCCGGAGTGACGACCGTCGGCCGTACCGCGCGGGTATGAGAAAGTGGTCCCGCCCCGCAGAGAAGGGAGGCTAACGAGGGTGACGGGGCCTGACAACCAGTGCGTGTGTCTGGAAACAGCCGCAGTGCCGATAACATGCTACGGAGCTGCATGCAGATTATGTGGGCGCGGGCAGGCAGGCAGCGACATTCGATTCGATGAAATGTTTCATATTCACACCGCGCGTTTCCGGACCCTGCTCTCTCTCTCTCTCTCTCTCTCTCTCTCTCTCTCTCTCTCTCTCTCTCTCTCTCTCTCTCTCTCTCTCTCTCTCTCTCTCTCTCTCTCTCTCTCTCTCTCTCTCTCTCAGTGTGTACGTTCGCTGCGTGGTTGCTGGGCGTGGCGGGGCGCGGCGAGGCGTGGCCATCACTGTTCGTCATGTGTATCGACACGGCGGGGGCCGGAGCCGGGGGCCGGAGCCGGGGGCCGGGGACTCGACCACAGGCCTGCGCTCAGCTGTCTCTGACCAGCCCACCGCAGCTCGCTGTCGTCCGCTCCCGGTCCGCGGTGGTCCTCTCTGGTCTGTTCCGTCTGTCCTGTCATTCATCCCGTCCGTCACATTTCACTTCGTGGGGTCCCCTAACCACGACACGCAGCCATAAAATAATCCGCATACGGTTTGGAGCGAGATAGTAAGTGTGTGTGTGTGAGAGAGAGAGAGAGAGAGAGAGAGAGAGAGAGAGAGAGAGAGAGAGAGAGAGAGAGAGAGAGAGAGAGAGAGAGAGAGAGAGAGAGAGAGAGAGAGAGAGAGAGAGAGAGAGAGAGAGAGAGAGAGAGAGAGAGAGAGAGAGCTGGGTGTGCGAGGTACCCTTAACGCACCGCCGGGTTGACGCAACGCTAACGCGGCGCGTGCGTGTCACATATAGGAGGTAGGCGGTAGTCGCGTAGGTCCGCCTTGACTCGAATCAACTCGAGGCGTTGGTCACATCGATCTGTTGTGGCTGTCCGTATCGGGTGTCAGTCGGAGGGCTAAACATGAGCGGTGGATATCGCGTGGCCCGTGCCCAGTGCAGCCCCCAAGGGCCCCAGGGCTACGGCTACGCAGAGCGGGGAGAATGTGTTTCCTGGGGAGTTCCGTTGCGTCGCCCGTCCCGTGAGGGTAGAGGGTTCGGCCCTGCGGTGCCCTGTGGTCCGCTCGCGGAAAATGAGTTTTCTGACGATCGCGCGTGAGTAGTTACGGCCACTTATCATTGTCCGTGGGGCCCGGTAGCCCTCGCCCCGGTACCCTTAGCTGTAGCTCCGGCTGTGGCGCGGCCTGTGGCGCTGCCTGTGGCCCACTGCTGCAGGACCGACAGGGTCTACACACGTCTCCGGGCGTGACGCCTCTTTAAGAGGCGCTTCGTTCGGCTGTTTACGGTCCGCGCGCAGAAGTCGTTGGCCGGAGCGGCAGGCGGCAGACCAGGGAGGTAGAACAGGAGTACGGTGAACACCGCCGTGCTGGTGAAGAGAGCCGGGCCCGGGCGGGGCGGCGCGCGGTGGTCAATGTCATAATAGTCATGGCCGCAGCGGGTGCGGCGTGTGCCGTCGCCCTGTGAGCCCAACACGGGACACGGGCCCGGCCACCCCGGCCCCCCGGACCCCATGCAGCAGCTGCTGCAGCTGGTTGTCGCTGTCTCGGGCCGCCCTCGATACAGGGGGCCCGGCCCAGCCCGGCTCTGTATTTATTGTTTTGAAATAATGCATGACTGTGTTACCTCACTTGTACATACGCCCTGCCGGCCCTGCCTGACCCCCTCCCCTGGCAAATGCCCTGCGCACGACAGCAGGCCGGCCAACGACTGCAACACAGCCGTGCGCCGCCCCGCCCCGCCCAGCCCCACCCGTGCAGAGCGCCTGGCAGGTAGGCAGGCCCGTGGCGCACAGCTGCATTGCGGGGCTGGCTACCCTCGTCCTCGCAGGCGCGGGCCGCCGGCCGAGCCTTCACTTTAATTTCTGACCATGGAAATGTTTTTGTTTGGTTTTTCGCTTTAATTGCTTGCCAGGACAGCAGCGGGCCTGGCTGTGCTCGTGGCCGTGCTCGGTCACGTGGGCGGGGTCACGGAGCCAACGACAGCGAACACCAGGCGGCCACAGCTTCTTACAGCGATACCGCGCCTTCGACCAGACCACTATCGCGTTCGGTAAACATTCGGGGCTGGGCCGGGCTGGGGCCCTGTGAGGTAGCTGATTGCATTGGATCGAGTCGTGACCCGCGCCGTGCGGGGCGGGGAAGGGAAGGGAGGCCGGGGCGGGGAGAGGCGGGGAAGCGGCGCGCGACGTAACGCGTTGGCACCCTTCGGCTCGGCGGCGCGGCGCGGCGTCGTGAACGGATTTGACAAAGAATCGTGTGGCTATAATTCTTTAAAAGCGCGATCAGCTCGGCCCGAGCCCCGGCTGCTGTTTGCGGCTGCTGCTGGTACTGCTGGTGGCGCCATCTGATGTGATCGGGATCGGATAACGGTTATATCTGGCGGGCGTGCTCCGGGCGTGGCTGGGGCGTGCCGCCGGCGTGCTGCGGGCGTGCGGTTGGGATAACGAAAAGGAAAGGAAAAGGGACGTAAAAGGGAATGCGGAGCCGAGGCCGGGGCTGCGGGGCCGCCGGGGTGCAGGGCGGCGTCAGTGGGATTAGCAAACCACATGGCAGCCAGTGGCAGCGGCAGCGGCAGCACACGGGCGTCATCGGCCGCCAAAACCACGACGGGGTCCTTGGGGTCCTCGGGGTCCCGGCGGGTCATGGGCATTATGGCATGCCATGACGCACGAGGCTGGGCTGGGTGCCCCGGCCCGGCCCGGCCCGGCCCAGCCCCGGCACATTCCGGCTCTTTAGAAATACCTTTTGCACGGAAAGTGTGGCGCCTGCCCACCGCGGCCCCACGTTCGATTTCGTTGTTCCCCCCCACACCGATCCGACCCGGGCCTGCGGCTGCAACCAGCAACCAGCTCACGAAGAGTTCACACACAACTATGTGAGGGGACGTCCATGTAGCACGTAACACGTTCCCCGTGGTTGTCGCGCCGTCCGACTGTCGGACTGGAGTGGTTCGAGAGCGGCCTGGCGGGCAGCAGCAGCAGTAGCAGCAGGCTCCCCCGGTCCTCGTCAAGTTCGTTACAGTGAGAGCGAACTGGCCGCACGCCGCGAGCCCCACGCCGACCCGGGGCACGCGTATGTGCCAGAGTGCGGGCCGTGCGCGAGCAGCCAAATTGGCTGATTGGCCGTCCAGCCTGTCGCCCGAACGACAGCCGGTCAGGCTGATCACTGAACAGGCCGGCCGGCCTGGCTCCCGCTGCGGTCTCGCCATGCCATACGGTGACTCACGGACTCACGGTGCTGATAAAGAGACAGGGGTAGGAAGGGGAGGGTCGGTGTTCGTGTTGCTCAGGTTCAAATATCACACTTATATCATTTTCATTGCAACTTTTTCAGGGGGTCAATAATTTTACTGTCAAAATTACCTGGAAGAGTAGGTAGCCGTTGTCGTACATCCAGAAGTCGTTCTCGACCAGGACGCTGCCGGGGCCGGGGCCGGGGCCGGGGCCCGTGGGGTCGGTGAGGCTGTCCTGCTGCCGATGGTGGTGGCCGAGAGGGACGCTGCCCGTGCGCCGCAGGGTGATGGCCAGCGACTGGCGCAGCAGGACGAAGCGGTTGGGGCCCTGCGAGCCCGCCGAGCCGGCGTGCGAGTCCGCGTACGAGCCCGCGTACGAGCCCGCGTGCGAGCCCGCGTGCGAGCCCGCATGGGACCCCTTCCTGCTGCGGCCAGGGCTGCGGCCGCTGACGCTGCCGCCGCTGCCACCGCCGCCGCTCAATCCGTTCATGCTGCGGCTGGGGGGCCTCGGCTCACGTGGGACCTGCGGACAACACGGAAGGAAGAGATGAGCTTCGTTGGGAATCATCACTTGATTCGTACAAGTCAGTCTGATTCCGCGTAGCATTCTCTCATACCTACAGAGATACTAAAGGGAGTACCCTTTCATTCAAAAATAAAAATTTCACAGTATAATTTTTAAAACATCTTTACGGACATTACTCATATTTTCGTACACCAGTCAAATTTCCACATTTTTCTGAAAGTTGCCATTCCTAGTCGTACACCTCTCCACCGAGCCAGTCACACCCTGCCGACGTCTCCATGGCGCGCGCCGCAGTATCGACAGATGTATGAATAAACGGAGGTGCGCTCCGCGGTCATTGTCAGGCGGATTATCGCGCATGCAGCTGTCGGTGGGGAGGGATAGGCCGACAGGCGTCGCCGGACAGGTGTAGCGCGGGCAGTGTGCGGGCAGCATGCGGCAGCCGCCGCGCACGGGGGGCGTCGGGGACAGCGGGGCCAAGCGCCACGATGAGAAATTGCTGTGCGCGCGGCTCGTCTCGCCTCTGGGCCGTGTGCTCCGGGGGAGAAGACCAAGACCAACACAGCACGGAGATGGATGGGTCTATCCAGTGCGGGGGGCGGCCGAGGAGTGATCGAGGGGCCCACTCACTCTTAGCGGGGCGTGGCGGGGCGTGGCGAGGCGGGGCGTGGTGGGGCCCGACTCGCCAGCGGGCATCGCCGACCTCCTCCTCGCCCTGTTTTGCCTTGACCCTCGTTATGGGTGCTCGGAGAGGAGAAGAGAGTCTCCTCTTCGCCGCGTCACGGAGAGACAGCTGTTTGCAGTCTTTAGACAGAGACAGCACGACTCGGGGCCCGGCTGGACCCAGCCCCGGAAAGGCAGTGCTGAGCCTGCGGCCCGCTGGGGCCCGCTGGGGCCCCCGGGGCGGCGAGTGCACGGCCCGTGGTGTTGGCTCAGACGACACAGGTCCTACTTTTACTCCCCGCACTGCCGCACCAGCCCAGGGCGCGCTGCGCGCGCGCGCGCGCGTGTGTGTGTGTGTGTGTGTTGGAGTGAGTGGATAAGTAGTGCGCCAAGGTGATCTTCCACGCTGTTTACGTGCACAAGGAGATTCGCTCCACCGCGGGCGCATGGTGTTTGAAAGTCTTCCGTGCGGGCCCGGGGCACCGAGTCACCGACTCCCACGCGCGTCACGGAGGAATATGCGCCACACCACTCCGCACCGCAAGCCTACCTGAGAAATAGAGTTGGCCACTTCTGGGGGACAGGGCAGGACGGGGTGGGGGGGGGCGGTGCCCAGCCCAGGCCAGGCCGGAGTGAAGTGACGGCAGCCGCTCTCGGCGGCTTTCGAGAACGGCGTCGCCATCCGTCTAGGCCGCGGGCCGCCACGGGCCGCGCCGGCACACGAAAGTTGAAGGGTTACGATGAATGGGCGGCTCGCCATCAAGTGTTTGCCTCGGACAGGCGAGGCAACTGTCACTCCACTGTGTTCGCACGCACGCGCGGGGTGGGTCGGGACACCCGGCCCGGACACCCGCGAGGAGAAAACGGAATTCATTAGCGAAAATATTCAACTCATGCTTGCATAGGCCCGTCGGCCAGGGCCGGCGGGGGACATCCGTTTTAAAAATTCGCACACGCCGCACGGCGCATGAGTGGGCCTGCACGCCTACAGGCTCGCCGACGCCACACAACGCAAGTCAGCGGCTCCGTAGGGGCGGACTGGAGAGGCCGGGCTGAGCCGAATACCGCGGCAGTTCCTGCGGCCTGCGGGCTGCCGCTGCTCCCGCTATGCGTTCAGTGTTTAAATGGAATGTCACAGCGGCGGCGGCATTCAGGGAGGAAAGCGTATTTCACGCGACGCCAAGGCCGCTGTGTGGCCGGTCGGGTCGGCCGGCAGCCGCGGACGACAGGCGACACGACACGACACGGCGCGCCGCGTTTGCAGCGACCGAAGTAATTAAACCCGCGCTGGAAGCGGTGCAGAGCGGTGCGTGCGGCTATCGCTTGGCACAACAGAACGCGAACAGGACACGCCGCCGGCCTGGGCCGCCACGTGCCGCCACGCCACGGCCGCGCGGTCTGCACGCAGCGTTCGCTGGCGTGAAGTAGTGCGCCGGCCGCAACAAATGTGTCAAACCCATGAATAAGGCTCCCCCGGCCCGGCCGAGCCCCCAGCAGCGGCCGGCCAACGGAATTCGCGACGCGGAATGAGAGTGCGGCCGCTATGCAGCTCACAGCCCACATGCGTACGCCTCTCTCACTCGCACCCCCGGGGAGGAGCAGAGCAGAGCGCTGCACCGGCAAGACACACGGTCACGGCCCCTACGGTCCCCGCTGCAGCTGCTGCAGCTCTGCCCCGGCCGGGGATCGATCCCGCGACAACAACTCTATTAGGGCCGGCCCCTCGGCAGCCTCGCCCTGCCCCCGTCCGGCCGCCACTTCCTATGGTAATGAGCTGGGCTCCGGCTGGCTCCGGGCTGCCGGCTCCGGGCAGCCCTCGCTGATCAGTGTTCCTGGCCAATACACGGCGGCGCGGCCGCGGCCCTCATCCCAGACACGTGAGTACGTGACCCTCTCGCTGGCCCCCGGTCCCCGCCCCCAGCCCCGTCCCCCGGCCTCCGCCCCCGGCCCCGTCCCCCGGCCTCCGCCCCCGCGGCCCCTCGCCTATGAGTGACTCACACTTCACACCCGAGTCTCGACCCGACCTGGACACGACCTGTGGCCTGTGGGGGAGCCAGACCTCGGGCAGCAGCGCATACGGCACATGCGGACACATGGCACCACCCCCCGGTGCCCCCGGCCGGGGACAACCTCGAGGCGAGCCCAGGCCTCAATGACGTCACTCTCAGGCCCGAAAAGGGCGGCCTGATCCGCTCCGAGACAATGCCTCATGGGCACGGGATAGAGGCAGGGCCGGCAGGGCCGGCAGGGCAGGCAGGGCAGGCGAGATACGTCCGATAGGTAATAGATGGCAGCGGCCGGGCCGCGGCGGGAAGAGCCGTATTGGCGGCCTCGTTCATCCTTTCACACCTTGCAGGCACACACACACACACACACACACACACACACACACACCCAAACATACACCTGTGATGTGCCCGTCCTCGCCGTAGGCACGCATCCCATCCATAAACACACAGAGCGCCATTCATAAGGAAAAGGGAAACCTTGTTGGGGCAGGAAGGGGCCTTGGCGCTTCGGTTTCGGCGCGGACCGTCCAGCCCAGCCCAATCCAGCCCAGCCTAGCCCAGCCCCACCCCGGAGCCCGCGCGCGCCGGAGGCTGTGGCCGCGGCTCGCCCCAATAAGTCGTCGTGCGCACAGGTCCGGGCCGGGGCCTGAGATTTTCTCAGCTGGTCTCGCCGCTGGCCTATTCAAGGGACCTGATTCGGGTGTCGGCTCATTAGTCCTGCGGTGCCGCCAGGTGCCGCCAGGTGCCGCCCCCCTGAGTTATTGGGTGTCCGCCGCGGAGCCCGCGCGCACCCCTGCAGGGCGCAAGCGCGTCTAGGACGTAGGCAGGGAGGGCACCGGGGCCGGGCTGGAGGGGCCGGGGGGCAGCGTGCCTAACGAGATCAGATTATGCCGAAGGTCTGCGGAGCAGCGGGGCGGCGGGGTGATGTTCCCCAGCTGATAGCGCACGGCGCGAACAGGGCGGCCCTCTGTCCCGTCCCGGTACGGTACCCAGGCCGGGTACCCTGCACTGGTCCGGTACCACCAGATCAGTTACCGCCTCCCTTTAGCGCCCTCCCGCCGCGCTGACGGACTACGTCGTGGGAACGGGCCGTGTTTATTGAGAGGCCACACCGCGCCGCGCGCCGAGGGCGCGGCTGCGTTAGTTTTACGCGAGTTTTACGCCCCAAGTGGTTCGCGAGGAACGTGTCCACTAATTCGATCCTAATTTCCGCGTGTATGAACAAAGGCCAGCGAAACAGCAAGAGCCATACCAGGTGTCCGATTTGCCTCCTGCCAAGGGGATGGTAGGTGATTTGCCCCCGATTTGTCGTGAATATTTCATCCACGCGCTGCCCTCCGTTTTCCTCCCCACTTCTCCAGTCCATTCATTCGCAAGAGTTCATTCACACAACTGGCCCTCGCTGAATTTTTTGGGGTTCTCGAGAACCATTTCCAACAATAGAGGTTCATTGCGGGCACTAAACTATTTTTTTTTTTGCTTTTCCTTCAGCGAATCTTTGCGTTGGAGCAACTAACGTTGCGTTGGTGCAACTTAAATATAGTTCCCCCCACAAGAATTTAGTTCTCCGAACAAAAATTTACTGCTTGTCTGAAACTCAACTAAAAAATTAGTTGCGACCATTTAATCTTTTTTCCCCGCGAAGGTAAATAATTGCCGCGGCGCGTTATCGCGGATCGAATTAGACAGTGACAACAACAACAACAACAGCGCGACGCACTGCCGTGGCCGGGGGCGGCCGGGGGCGGCCGGGGGCGGCGGCCGCGGGGGTTCCCACTACGGTTCCCACGCCGGTACAAAGACCACACAGGCTATCACGGCCCTTTCGCTGCCGCTGGCCGGTCAAGCCGCGGCTCGGTGCGGCGCGCGGCGCGCCGCTGCGATCCAAAGCCCGGGTGGCGGCGGCGGTCTGTAGCAGAGAGCAAAGGCAAAAGGAATCTCCTCCTTCTTTCTTTCTTTCCTTCTCTCTCCTCCTTTCATTTTAATTGACCATCAGGCCCCGGTCGGCTCCGCGAGGCGCAGTCCACGCGGTAATAAGCCGGCTGTAACGAGTACGGTGCGCGTTTTGTGTCGCATTTATGCTTCCTTCCTTGTGTATATGTGTGCGTGTGTGCGTGTGTGCGTGCGTGCCCCTCCGGTAAGGGATGCATGCATATTCAATAGGTACTAGTGTTTCCGGGGCCTCTCTGCGCGACAAGAGGGGAGAAAAAGGGTGGGAAAATGTTGGATGTTCAAATTGCTTATGAATTGCGTTGTGAATTCTATGACGCCCTTTCGGATGAAATATGAGTTGTTGCTCGCTCCTCCTGTAGAGCTGAAAAAAGGGGAGAAGGGCAGGGCTGCGTCCCGGCTGGGCTTGTAATTCTCATACGACTACAACACACACATACACATGACGCGCCCGGCCTCCCAGTGACCGACCCCAGGTCCTATTCAATTCAGTCGTGCCGTGGCGAAATTTCAAGGGGCCGCGCTGGTCGGCGGCGGCTTCTGCAGAGCGGAGCAGGGCGGAGCAGGGCGGAGCCGAGCCGGTCGGGGCCGCACTGAGATACAGGCAGCGGACCGACACATAAACTGGTGCGCGGACTGGTGCCTGCCTGGCTGCCTGGCCTTTCGACCGGAGACAAATAGCGCTGGTCGAAAGGAAAACCGGATTGATAATACGCGCCTCCTACAAAACGGGGCGCGCGCGTTTGCGGGGCAAACGTCGATAGGCTGGCGGTCTTCCAGGCAGGCCATGTGCAGGGCAGAGCGGGGCGGGGCGGGGTGGGGCGGGAGACGCAGGGCGGGACAGGGCGGGAAAGTCGGGCGGGAAAGCGGGCGGCGGGCGGCAGCAGGGCGGCCGGTCCACGAGACGAATGTGACAAATACTGCCGTCCCTCTTTATAGCGCCCCGTATCAGCATCAGGCGTGCTGCGGCGGAGGGAGCAGGGGAGGGGAGGAGGGAAGAGAGAGAGAGAGAGAGAGAGAGGGAGAGAGAGAGAGAGAGAGAGAGAGAGAGAGAGAGAGAGAGAGAGAGAGAGAGAGAGAGAGAGAGAGAGACAGAGAGAGAGACAGACAGAGAGAGAGAGAGAGAGAGAGAGAGACGCCGTGCTGCCGATAAGTCGCATTGCCACCGGCAAACGGAGCCATGTATTTTCCAATCACTCAGACTGCACTGGACTTGAAACACCGACGAGCAGAGGAATGAGGGGAGGGGAGGGAAGGACAGAGGGCAGCGAGGGACTGCTGCCAACATAATGCAGTAGTGAAACCGCCGTCCCGGACGGGTCCCGCGGCGCCCCCTGCCCTGCGGTCTGAGGTGGCGGGGCTGGCCGTTTTGATGCATACTTTCGAGATGACACCGGCGAGCCGCCATCGGGGCATTGTGCAGCACTGAGCGGCAAAAGTATGCGAAAGACGGCATTACCTCCCCCGATGTGTTTGCTCTTGCGTCATTTGCATGCGCGTCCAAGCCCACGACCGACCGCTACTCAGCCGTCCCCATTTTTCTCTCCTAGAAGGCGCTCTCCTCCCAACGTGGGATTGTATGCAGCCATTGCAAAGACTTTTGCACTTACTTCGTCACGGTGTGCGCAGGTGGTTGGCCATTTGAAGACAAATGCTGGATGTGGTTTTTGGTTCTCTTTTTTTCTCGTCTGCGGGCGGTGCGGTTCGGGAGCGGAGCGCCTGCTAGGTAGGCAGTGCCGCGGCGCAGGTCTACGCAACAGGTCTGCCTACCCACCAGGCGCCTTGGGCTCGCCTTGGGCCCACTGCGGCCGCCCCGCTGCCGCCTCCTCATGGCGCTGACGCAGTCACCGCGTCGCATTCATGAGCTGTCGATGCATGCAGAGGGAACCCGTTGAATCGTGCGAACGGCGTGCGACAGCTTTCGGCCGGTTTCGGGGCGCTAGGAAGCCGCTGCACTTCTGCGATATGCATCGCGCATGCATCGCGCGCGCCCAAACCCCGTCCCTGCAGCGCACTATTGTGCATTGTGGTGGATAGAGGGATCGCGTTCGCAGAGCACATTATGGCCCCACGAGTAGCGCGGGCTCGGTGGGTAATGACGCATATTTTAGCCGAGACTAGGAATATTGCGTGCAGAATCGCTTGGCGAACGAGAGATCATTAAAGTAGTGTTTGGGTTGGAGTTGCTAGGGAAAAAAAGCCGTTTCTTCTTTCGAACGTAGGACTAGGCGTCAAAAAATAATAATAATATAGAGATGGCGAAAATTCTCTAAACGTCTGCAATGAGGAACGGCCTGCCCACGGCCTGCCCATGGCCTGCTCCAGCCAACAAAAGAGCGCATATCGCCGAGGTGATTTGTGATCCCCGCACCGCTGACCTTCATGACGTGGGATCTCGAAAGCTTTGGCTCATCGCGGATCTGCCGCAGGCTAGTAGAGGGAGAAAGGGGGGGGGGGGTGGGGTGAGAGTGCGGGTGAGAGGGAGAAGGGGCGTGTGATGAACGGGAACATAAGCTAACAATCAGAGCGCACTGCTCGCACAAAGGGCAGGCCAGGCGGGCGCAGCTCGGCAGCGGCGCACGGGAGCGGCTAGCGGCGTGGATAGGTGGCCGACGACACGTCCAGCTCAAAGTTCACTCTCGTTGGCGGCGATGTTACTTTCCCATACACGCGATGCATTAAATGAATGCTAACGCATTAGTCCCGTTTTTTCCAGTCTCGGACCTCGCGGGCCCAGAAGAAACATGCATTATATATAGATTTAATAGGTCGGCAATTGCAGACTAAACGGGCAAATAATTAATTTGTCGGCGGAGCTAGAGCAAGAGAGGCGAGTAGGGCGCAGTCGTGGTGGCAAAGTCGTTATTCGCAGGCTAAGACGCCCTCCGCCTGCTCCCCGCCTGCTCCCCGCCTGCTCCCCGCCTTGCTCGTAGCTGAGGGCGATGAGCCATGAGAGCTCACCAGCTCACCACCGGGAGGGGGCGGTGAGTCGTGACCATTTGCGGATGTAAATCTTCATTTCGCCATTAATAACTGCCGGACGAAACAAACGTACTCCGGGCGATAAGGTTTGTTGAACCTGCTTTACCGGTTGATGCATTTTAAGTGGCGAGGACGCGGGAAAGGGTATACGAAACGCGGGTACGGCGCGCCGCGGCACGGGGGCTCCTTATCAAAGCGCGGGCCGGCCAGCCCGCGGCCCGCGGCCCCAGCTGCGAGACGATTAACCAAATAAGTTAATTCATATGATGTGAGCTCCCTGTCTTTAGTCACGCCGGCGCACAGCCCACCACGCTACGCTATGCCGGCATGAAATTTGCACACATCGCCCCGGATTACCAAAGCAAAGTGAGCGGAGTGAAGTAATGAAAAACAACGGACGCGACGCAGTAGCGCAGCAGGCACCCGCCTCCCTCTGAGGTTCTGTCCGACCGGTGGTGGTTTCCTGGCCATCGTCCCGCTCAAACTCTGGCCGCACACAGCACAGGGCGGCTACCAGTGTATCCAGCCTCTCCTAGCTGCTGCTGCCGTCGCGTCCGGATCCTGCTGCGAATAACGCGATAGCAGTAAAATTACTGTCGCAAATTGCTTATCCACAGACATCATCTCCGTTTCAATTACACTTCTCTGCCTGAGGTGCACGCCCTGCCGCCTCCGACTGTGGAGCCGGCCGAGGTGGCGGTGGCGGCTAGGTGTCGCCCCGCCCTGCCCCTGCCGTACCCTTCGTCCCCGGCCTGATGGCGCCCGGCGGCCTGTCGGCCTGACCGCGGCGGACGGGGTCGGGCTGCCGAGTTCAAAGGCCACACCTCACCTCACCTCACCTCACCACACCTACCTCACCTCACCTCACCTCACCTCACCTCACCTCACCTCACCTCACCTCACCTCACCTCACCTCACCTCACCTCACCTCACCTCACCTCACCTCACCTCACCTCACCTCACCTCACCTCACCTCTCCTCTCCCTCTCTTAATTATTATTTGAGCTATGTTTTTTAAATATTTTCTAGAATGTTAATAACATTGTCTATAACCTCTAAGTTCGATGATAATAAAATCTCAAATCGCTCCTCTCCTGCAAAAACGTCCCGTACTGTTAAGACATTTCTGGCAGTAAATGTATTTAATGACTTTGGCTAGTACCTGCGCTGTGATTTCTTTTAACCTGTATGTAACAAAATTTGGTGTAATCAATCAACTTCAATCCTCACCTACCTCCCTCACCTCACCTCACCCCACCACAGGTGTCCCCAGCGCTCTGTCCGCAGCGCTTGCCGCTGCCCGCACACCGGCAGAGCACACATCAGAGTATTGCTTGCCCTTTTGCACTTACGACTACCGGAAGGAGAACGGCGTGCCGCTGACGTCATCCTGGTGACACATTTTACTCCACACGGAGCGCCGGGGCCCCGGCCGGACCCCCCTCGCCCCCTCACCCTGTCGCGTGTTCATCCCAGGGCCCGCGGCCCGCGGGGACCTGGAGGAGAACTGCATTCGGGCCGCGTATAGCTGGAACTGGATCTGGAGGCGGCGAGCGGAGCACGAGCCTCACACCTCACAGCGGCGGTAGCGGCGGCAGCGGCAGCAGCAGCAGCAGCAGCAGCAGCAGCAGCAGCAGCAGCAGCAGCAGCAGCAGCAGCAGCAGCAGCAGCAGCAGCAGCAGCAGCAGCAGCAGCAGCAGCAGCGCAGACTTGTCGCTCGAAACGAGCTCGCATCAATTCTGCCTCCCAACACACAGAGCACACGCATAGGCGACGGGACGCCGTCCGGGGTAGCTTTGTCGTCGCCGAGCGTCCGGGCTGGGCCGCACTTACTAGCCGCGCCTCGTCCGCCCGCGTGGACGGGAGGGATGGGTTGGGTTGGGCTCTGGGCTGGGCTGGGTTGGGCTGTCGAGTCGCCTTGGCCGCCGCCGTGCGTGTCTATAAGGCAGCCGTGTGGACGACGCGGTGCTTGCCAAGACCCGGCCACCACCATGCCGCGAATTTCAAATGAGATCTTTATTATTTCTGGGTCCGCCGCTGCAGCTGCAGTTGTTGTTACGAGAGCGGCCCGGGGTTGCGGCGCGGCCGCTGTAATATGTTTTGCAAAGGCAGAACCGTTTCTGAATGCCAAGGACTCGGCCCGTCACCGCCCCGGCTTGGCGCACACGCGTTATCGCAGCAGCAGCAGCAGCAGCCGTATTTCGGCGCCGATCGGGGCCGCGCCGTGCTCCGTGCTCCGCCGAGCCCTCTGTGCCGGGCTGGGCTCTCTCCTGGCGCTTCCTGACATCCTGCCGCAGGTCCCGCTATCATCACCAGCCAGCCAGCTTTGGGCGCATGAACCGCGGCTCATCAGGCCTCTGTCAGTACTCCGTCAGTACTCCGTCAGGACTCCGTCAGGACTCCGTCAGGACCTGTGGTGGTGGCCCGGAGGCCCGAAGCAGTGCGGGGTCACGGAGGCACCAGTTCACGCGGGAAAACAAGGCCATGGTGACTGAACTAGGACACCGTGCAAGAGCCCCGCTGTGTTTTGGGCCCAGGAGCGCGAACGCAGTTAAAGAATAAAGGAGAAGTGTAAAAGATTCGGTGCGGGAAATAATGACCAGAAAATGATTTGAGTGCAAAGGATTCGGTGGGGAAAATAATGAACAAAAACTGATTTCACCGTGCAGGTGAGATGCAATACGGAGTGCGGTTCTGTAATGTGCGCGCTTTTCCGCGCCCTGCATGACACTTGCCTCACACAGTCCAGCCCGGCCCGCGGAGCATCGCGGAGCCGTCCCTCCTATCATGCATGGCCCCGCCAGGCTCCACATGTGTCGCTGCAATGGCGTCCGCGGGCGCTCTGCGCTGTGACAGGATACTATATGCCGGAAGGGGAGAGAGAGAGAGAGAGAGAGAGAGAGAGAGAGAGAGAGAGAGAGAGAGAGAGAGAGAGAGAGAGAGAGAGAGAGAGAGAGAGAGAGAGAGAGAGAGAGAGAGAGAGAGAGAGAGAGAGAACGGCGTGATCTATCTCAGCAAAGGAAATAAAGACCCAAGAGAATGTGCGCCTGACTGTCCACGCCGCGTAAAATATGACAGGTCGTGCAGGGGCAAGGTGACCGAGGCCGCGTTAGCGTAGAACAGTGAGCTGTGCACTTTTCCATCTTTGCGAGGCCAGAAATCGCCGTGGACTAGCACAAGCCAAACCGGAGTCGAGACAACTTATCCTTTTCTTTCTTTTTTCTTTCCTTCTTTTTTGCACATGAAAACATCCAATTACGCAAACTTCAATGAGGTGTCGTTCCTCAATGGATAAAGCCATTAAACTTGACCATGAAGCAGCACCACACAGGAATTCCTGTGAAAAAATCTCTTTTACCGTTCGCATGTACGTTTCCCCCCTCTTTCTGGCGGCCAATAACAATACCGCGTTTGTGGAACATGTCGTGATTGGCCGGGTGAGTAGCGGCCAGTTAGCTCACGCCTAACGCTATTACTGGGGTAACGTCCCTGTGGCTCCCGCTAGGCTGGCGCCCGCCAGAGCTGCCAATAAGCCCCGGAGGTTTTCATTCTCGTCTCTGCACGCGGCGTCGGCCTTAAATGACACCCCGCCTTGCCTTATTCGCTCTTCCCTATTTATCACAACAAAAGAGGATTGTCTTCTTTTTTTTTTTTGCTTTGTTTTCGCCGTCTTGCTCCTCGTCTCCTCCGGTTATCATCGCAGAAGCAGCGCCATTCGGCACGGGCCCCGCCGCCAGCGCCACCCGGCCCAATCCAATCCTCCTTTCTGCTTCGTCAGGTTCTCGTCGTTCTTCATATCGCGTTATTCTAATCGGCGCCAACATTAATTTTGAAAGGTGAAGCGCTGGGCACTCACTCGGCAGAGAACAGCTAGCTGCAGCTGGAAAAAAGAAATAACAAGGTGCCCACGCTTGTGTTAATTATTATGGGTGATTCGATTCGAGAACAGAAAGAATAGAAAGGAAACGTTTTGACCAATGTGATTTCCTATATCCTGCAATAAGCGTTCGCCCGCACCTTTCACCTGCCGCCGGACACACCGCACACATACTCACTCACACACACACACACACACACACACTCACACGTCCCGTCTCTTCCCCTCCTTCGCCGCTGTCTCGCTCGGTTCCTTATTGGATCGGCCTGTCTTCCAATCAGACCCACTCCAGTCCCGTTGCCTTGTTGCACAATATGAGAGCATCCATCCCCCAGCTCTGGCTGGACGGCACAGGACGGGACGGGACAGGACGTACACCGGGACGGGGCGTGGTTCGAATCCCATTGCCGCATTATTTTCTTCCATCCAATATCCCTTTCACTAGGCGTCCTGCGCCCTGCCCCCGGCTTACAGGTGACAGTGTTCGCAAGCCTTGGCGGTGCTGTCGCGGCCGGGGTCAGCGTCCTTGGTGTCCGAAGTGAAGCAGCAGCAGCAGCACTGTTTCTTTCTGTTCTGTTTTTTTTTTGCCGTCCGCGGCTTGGCCGTGGCCCTGTAGTGTCCGGCAGCAGACACCCTCCTCGTACCCGTTACAGCGCCGCCCCCCCCCCCCCTTCTTTATATTGGTGGCCTAGGATCTTTTTGGAGGACGGCCGCGCTAACGCTCCCCTGGGACGGACAACGTCCTCTGCTTCCCGGAAGCGATCCACTACAGGCCCCCGTCTCCGTCTAGGCCCCCGTCGAGGCCCCGACCCGGCAGCCGAAAATCCTCCTCGGACTGTCCGCTGAGCCATCTCCAGCGGGCTGCGTGCGGGGCGGGCACGGCGGCGCCGCGCACCTCTCGGACGCGGCCCGGCGTCTGGCACTCGGTATGCCCCAGAGCCGCCGGCCAACATCCTCAGTGCCGTACGTGGCCAAGGAGGGCGGCGGCGGCGGTGGCGGCGCGGAAGCGGGAAATGTGTTTGCTCATTTCATAATGAGTGAGGAGGCTCGGTTATGATGTGGAATTTCACCGCGCCGCCGATCCATGATCCATAAATTAATTGAGTAACGTTTGTGCCCGCGGTGTGTGCGCGGAGGGAACTCGTTCTGGACGCGGAACTGTGGCGCAGCGAGGGCGGCCACGGCGGCCAATCACAACCCCGCCGTGGCGGCGACCGCGTGACCAGCTGTCGCCGTACGTCACTCCGGGCCTCCGGGCCTCCGGGCCTCCGGGCCTCCGGGTCTCTGGGCCTCCGGGCCTCCGAGCCTCCGGGCCTCCGGGCCTCCGGGTCTCTGGGCCTCCGGGCCTCCGGGCCGGTAGGGGAGGAGAAGGCCTGGCCCTAGCGCCTGCGAGCGCCGGGGTAGGCTAGCCCGCACGACACGCGTGCTTGGAGAAGTTGGGCCTGCCTACCCGGCAGGCGCCGTGTGCGCTCAGCCATGCGAAAAGGGACGACCCAACTGGTTGAGCCCAGCGCCGCAGCCTCGTGCAGGTGGTGGTGGTGGTGGTGGTGGTGGCGGTGGTGGAGGTGGGCGGCAGCGAGTGGACGCGCCTCGACGCCGAATGGATTACAAGAGGCTCGGCGTCGCAGGGAACGCCTAGGCAGGCAACGCCCTCCCGTGGCGGCGTGCAGCGGCGGCGGCAGCAGCAGCAGCAGCGCAGCGGCCCGACTCACGAGGCGTCACAATGGAGGAAGACGTTTTCAGGACTTTGTCTTTCAGGCAGGCAGGACCTCCGGGAGCTCGACAAAGTTGCGAGTCACTGGCCGCTACCGCCTCTCATCACCCCCCCCCCTCTCTCTCTCTCTCTCTCTCTCTCTCTCTCTCTCTCTCTCTCTCTCTCTCTCTCTCTCTCTCTCTCTCTCTCTCTCTCTCTCTCCAGCGCGCACGACGACTCTGTGAATAAACGAAGAGTGATAAAATGGCGGGCCACTCGGCGCAAATGCTTGTTTGGGAGATGATGAATGGGGCGGACACCCGGCAGTCACTGCCCCGGGCTCCTGGCGGCCCCCGGCGGCCCCCGGTGGCCCCCGGCGGCCCCCGGACTCCGGCCGCGAAGCCGGGAGCGACACGATGGTCCAGACGAGCTTGCAGCCCACAACTATCAGTCCGCCAAGGTTTTAGTATCTGCATGGGGAACTAAGCCAACGGATTGTAAGGGGATTTTAATTTTACAAAAGGTAGTAACGGAAGCCACTTGGTATCAAACGCTCTATGGGAATCGCCGCCCGCCCGACACAGGCGGGAACCCGTCGCAATAAAACGCCCCGCCAAAAGTGCATGATGACTTTCGTTCTATTAGGGTGGGACATGAGGCCGGTGGTCCCAGCGCGGCCCGCGTCCCTACCCAACTCCTGGCACATCCCACCGGTGAGAATCTTCCACCTGGCCGGCGCCCTCACATCTTGATCTTTCCGCGGAGGCAGAAGCAACAAGGAGAGGGAGTAAAAACTAACTAACGTCCGGACACCCGCACAAGCTCGCCCGCCCGGCTTGCCGCTTGCCGCTTGCCCCCGCTTGGCTCCGGCTCACTCTCATTTGAAGATCTCACTCACGGCGCCGCACGGACTTACGCCACCGGAGTTGGTTTTATTACAGGTGTGGGAGTGAGCAGGTGCGGTGGATGCGCCTGGCACACTCAGCGAGGGGGAAGGAGTCGGCGCTAGCGCACGAGCCGAGCGAGCAGGCCGAGCAATCCCTTATAACGCATTAAAACCTTCCTCGGCTAATTACACGACGCAGACTCGTTTTAAATCCGCGCTCAGGGCGCCGTGCCAAGCCGGGCCGAGCCCCGCCGCGCCGCGGGGCTGGGAGTGTGACCTGGGCGGGGCCGGCGCGCGGGTCGAGTCGAGTCGCGGTGTGCTCCAATGGGAGTCTCGCCTGTTTGCTTCGCGACTTTGTATCGCCGAGAGGAAAGTAGTTGTAAACAAAAGGCCAGCAGGAAGCGAGAGCACACGCGGAAGCGACGCGGGGAAAGGGACATTTCCGTTCGGAATTCGAAAAAAAAAAAGGATGTTAGAATGATCGATTTTTTCCCCTTCACCCCCCGATGTTTCGGCCGAGAGACGTGCGCCAGTGGGCCTCTGCTACTAGTCCTGTGGCAGGCGTGTGGCACTAGGCGTGTGCCACTATACGTGTGGCACTAGTAGAGTGGCACTAGGCGTGTGACACTAGGCGTGTGGCACTCGGCGTGTGCCACTATACGTGTGGCAAGGCGTGTGCCACGAGGCGTATGCCACTAGGCGTGTGCCACTATACGTGTGCCACGAGGCGTATGCCACTAGGCGTGTGCCAATTGGTGAGAAGGAAGGTGTCGCCTCACCTGCGGACGGCGCGGTCATACACGCGACGACACGGACACCGTGGCGCGGCAGACGGCAAAACGGACCATATCCGTCTATATTTTGGCCGCACGCCAAGCAGCCTTGTCCACTTGCACAAGACGCGCGTGTGTGTGTTGTGTGTGTGTGTGTGTGTGTGTGTGCGTGCGCGCGCACTATCATATCGACACGAGCCGAGCAAAGAGCCAAACCGAGTCGAGTCGAGCAGTCGGGTCCGGTCGGATACCGCTGGCGATTGGATCGCTTCCGCCAGCCGCACCGCGCCGCACCGCGCCGCCTATACACGCGGTACGGTACGCAGCGGCGACACCGAGATCAGATCCAATGAATGGCATTCCACCGGCACCTGCAGAGGGAGTGAGACGGGAGAGTAAGATTTGGGTTGGAGCGGTGAAGCTGCAGAGCTGCAGAGCTGCAGGGTGTTGGCTCACTCATCGCCTGCTGTGATAACAAAGGGCGACACACCTCGGAAGAACAATCGCCGCACGCGCGCGCACACACACACACGCACACACTGTACACGCCTCATTGCGTTAAGACCCCCGGAAGACTATACTTTGTTGTCTCAGAGAGTGAACTGGGTTTTATTCAAATGGACACGGTCTGCCAGGGCCGGGCGGGGCGTTGCTGGGGCTGGGCCGGCGGGCGCGTGCGAGAGCGTGCCGTGCGGCGGGTGTGAAGGGGACGGACAATCATGTACCTCTTCATTAGCCCAACAAGGGCATGAATGGGAGGTAGGCCGGGGTTACGCATGGATGGACGGGCGGTGGCGGCCTGGAAAACACACACACACACACACACACACACACACACACACACACACACACACACACACACACACACACACACACACACACACAAAGACGAGTGCGCGCACCTCAGTAGTCCCCTTCAAAATAGACACTCGCCTCATCGGCTCGGCGGTCAGTCCTCCGGGCAAAAACCAATCCCCCCTTTCTCTCTCTCCCTCTCTATTTCTCTCTCACATTGTTCTCTTGTCACATTGTTAGAAAAAAGTCCTGATGTCAAATAGTCCTAGTTATCTTGCGGCTGAACTAAATTACTCGGATAATTTAAGAACCAGATATGTACGGAGTAGTCAGTTTCACCTTGGAGATCCTCAGCATCGTACCGACAAATGTCTAGGTGCGTTTTGGATTATAGCACCACTCTATGGAACGATATTCCTGATCATATTTTATGTATGATTATACCCATAATAAATATATCCATATATAAATAAATCCAAGGCTTTAAACGAAAACTCAAAGATCATTTGCTGGGGCTCTAACTACATCATTACCCATGTATACTGCGTTATCAACCAATGTAGCTTTCTTCTATTTCCGTATTACTGAACTGACTATGGTTTTAAATTTACCTGTGGCACTGGTACTCTTGTGAGACTTTGTAGTCTTCTTGCATTTCAAATTCCCTCTCTTCCTGTGCGGCATGCACAAGAGATTTTCAAGCGCAGAACACCCATAGCCAGCCGGGCAGCGTTGCGCGTCGTCTGTCCCGCCCGGCCCGTCCCGGCCGCGCCGCCGCGGGCCACGGAGTGCGATGGACCGGTGGGGGACGGGGGCATATATCATCCGGACGTCAGTTCGGCCCTGTGAGCCCGCCGAGCCCGCCGTCGTGTGAGGCTAGGCGGAACTGCCCGTGGCCGCCATGTCGCTGGTGTCGCCGGCGTGTTCGCTGCTCCCGTCGTCCGCCCCCCGTGGGGTACCGCTGCGCCCCGTCAGGCCTCGCTCCGGTAGAGCAAAGCCCCTCGCGGGGAAGGGAAGGGCCTATTACAAGTCGTTTCTCAAGGCCGGGATGGTCCCCGAGGGAAGAGGCCACCGCGACTGAAAGTGATCCGAGAGAGAGAGAGCATGGCACGCGGCTGACTAGGACTGCTCCCTGGCCCCGGCCAGGCCCCGGCCCCCAGGGCGTTGCGGAGGGACGGAGGCTGCAGCGATCAGGGCGTCGACATGGATAGATGGGGTCCGGACACGGCCACCGGCGGCCACCGGCCCCCAGGTCACCGGCGTACGGTAGGGTCACGCTGGAAGCGGCTGCCGCTGCAGGTACACTGACGGCCCTGAGGACAGGCCGCCGATGACGACGGGTGTGGTTCCTGCAGGTTGTTGCCCTCCGTAAGGGGCTCACGCTCGTTGCGGTAGGTCGGGGTCCCCGGGGCAAGCGGAAGGGAGCCGAGACAGCAGAGGGCCCCGCCTGGCCCTACACGTTTGGGGAAAGGGCCGGCAGGAGCAGACAACACACACAGACTGTGATGGAGGGCGTCGGCGTAGTGTGGCACGGCGTGGGCAGGCCAGGGAAAGGCACAAGCAAAGGCCCAAAGCGACACTTGTTGGGACAGTCGACCGTCCCCCCATGGGCTGGGCAGGACGTGGGGCCGCGGGCTTGGAGCAGGCTCTAGGCCGCCGCGCCGCCCCGTTCCCGGGAGAAAGAGATTGGTCTTGATCCCTTGATGGCCGGTGTCACTTTTTCTCCAGACTTTTCATTCCCGTCGCCGTCGCGTTCGCCTCAGCGTTTGGTTGGCGCCGGGTTCGGTTCCCCCCCGCGGCCGGCCCGGTTTTTGCCAGAAATGGAGGTGGCGAGTATGTACGTGGATGGCGGTCTCGGGCAGACGGACGTGTGCCGGGTCGGACGGGGCCGGAGGCGGGCGGAGCAGTTCCTTATGAGGAAGCCAGGAGCCCCTGTCCGTCCTGTCGCCGGAGTGGGGTACACGGGATTCGGGTTTGGGCGGGACTCATTAGTGCTACATTTTATTACGGCACCATCACCATAACGCACGCAGAATCACGAACGGCGCCGCCCATCGCCGGGAAGGCTCGCAAGCAGAGTAGTGGAAGAAGAACAAACACAGAGCAAGAACAGGGTATATTATGAGAAATCGCACGCCCACCTCAAAAACTTGGAAGGCTCAGCTCTCGCGGGTTGTGATCCGTCTATCCAATAGGGCCATACCACTGACCCTCCCAAATTCCTTTTTCGAGCCTCATGATTGTGACCAGAGGACACGGGAAGAATTCCTGCCGTGCTGCAGAGGCAGAGTGGTCCCGTGGAGCCGCAGGCAGCGGCGTAGCGGCGAGCGGTGCGTCGTTGGGATAATCGGCAATCAGAAGCGTCTTTGGTCGCGCGGCGCGTACATCACGGAGCGCCGCAGCACTGCGAGAGCGCAGAGCGGCCCGACCCGGCCAGGCCAGGCCCGCGCGCACTGCCGGCAGCAGTAAGTGCTTTGTTGGGCCGGCGGCCGGCGGGGGGAGCCGCACATGCATACAATGATACGTACAGGCCCCGCACGCCCCGCGCCGCACGGATGGCGCCGCGCCGGGGTTACAGCATGCCTCTGTCCTCCGGAAGCTCGCCGGCGGCACAGCCCTTGGCACAGCCCGCCCCGGGCCTCTGGCTGGGCCTCAGGCCGGACCTCAGGCCAGGCCTCCTCTCTGCTCTCTGCGTGCACGCACGGCGCAGGCATAAGCCTCTGTCCTCGACACTCTTGTCCGTATTTCTCATAATGCTGGCCTGACCTCCGCTCGAATAACGCCTTCCCGACCGCGATGTAATACTCCCGCTTACTCCCTGTTCTAACAATCACTGCAAATCCCGTGGCAAGCAAACGCGCCACTGCACTTTGAACGCCAATTTCTGGCAATCTTCCGAGTGCCGCTATGACTGCCAAATTTTAGCCAGCATCCATGCAAGCCAAATTATAGCGAGCTTGTTTCCCAAATTTGTGAGCTGTATAGTAAAAGATATGGGGAATGGAGAGAGAGTATACGTTGAAAATTGGCAAGCAAGATCGCTCGCCAAAATTTGGCAGCCCTAGTAGAGGTATCCAATGAGACTTGGAAATGGAAGTTGAAGAACAAAAGCACTTCTTGACCGGACACCTCTGAGTGAAATTAGGTAATCTGCCATATTTGGCGCCGCTCTTCTGCATCAAAATTTCTCATACTTGCTCTAGAGAGCTTCCGGGCTGAGAGTGTTTTTGTTCTTCAGCTTCCGCTTCCGAGCCTCGTTGGAAACCTCTATTCTTGGCGAGTTTGCTTGCCACACGATGTACAGTGGTCTACCAACCATACCTTCTTCACTTTTATTAATAGTGCAATGCACTGTCTATACTATAGTTGTATCTGAAATGTTTCGGAATAGTACTTCCAACAACAACAACAACTGTGCGGTACGCGGTCGGCGGTCGTGTCAATCGTGGGATGAACGCACTCGCGTTTCCGTACCGAGTCCGGCGGAGTCCGGTCTGGTCCCTGCTGCCGCCACACACTGCGCTTGGCTTTTTGTGTCGGCAAACTGGTCCGAGAAATGAAAGCCATATACCCTGCCGTGTCGTTATGATGGGGCCGCGGAGCCGCGCATCGACACCGGCCGGCACAGCAGGCCGGGCCGGGCAGGTTGCTGCAGCCGCCGCTGCCGCTGCTGCACAGGCGGGTCTGTCAGCCCGGGGACAGATTGTGACGAGTGCAGCGGCTTACGTATGCACGCGTCTCGCCGCTATCCCCGTCCCCGGCAAATTGATACCCGCAGGGTATGAAAGGTGGGCGCCGCAAATCCGAAAGAAACGTCAATTTTCAACGAAAAAAGAAATTTACTAAACATTATCTTGATTTAAAAAAAAATTAGGGTTTTAAATGCCGGGAAAATTCCCGGGAAGATTGGAAATATTTCATGAATTTTTCCGCCTTACTAGTGCAAATGTGATCAGAACCTTTTACGATCAGGAAAAAATACGATCGGTAAGTTTTCTGATCGTATTTTTTCCTGATCGTAAAAGGTTCTGGTCACATTTACACTAGTAAGGCGGAAAAATTCATGAAATATTTCCAATCTTCCCGGGAATTTTTCCGGCATTTAAAACCCTAAAAAAAATCGTGGCATATAATAACGGGGTGAATTTTTTGGGTTGGAGGCTGATTATGTTGCCAGGAATCGCCATCACTGTCATGGGCTTATGATTGAGGTGGGACCGTCTTGTGCGGATGACTTTTCGGCTCCCATACCACCCAGGTGGCGCAGGTGCGGGCCTTTCCCCTCCCGTCGTCTCGCGTATGCAAAATCGCAGCCGTCGTCAGAATCGGCAGTCGCTGATTGATCACTGACTGACAGGTCATGAGCATCAGCCCCGCGGGGCCCCGCCAGGCTCCGCTGCCTAATGGCTCGGTGATATGTGAGCGCAGAGGTGCGCGGCCGTCAAGTGAAGCCTCTGGGGGAGGCCAGTGTTAAACCGTGTAGAACAGCGATGCGTGACCATGCGTGACATAACGCACTGCTTTCTGCGTAGCTCGCCATGAGGAAGCGCCGAACCGATGACACACACACACATCACACATCGCTGTCGTCACCACTAAAGGGACGGAAAGACCACCCTTTTTGCCGTGTGCCTCCTGCTTTTTCCCACCGAGTCTGGCGGGGCGCCGTCCACGCGGCCGTCGCCCGCTGACGCTTGCCAAGGATGATGGCCTGCTGCGGGCGCGAGGCCGCGGGCTGCCACGTGACCCAAGCCGGCGGAGACAGATGTGGGCGTGCAATACGCGCTCTAAAAAGCGGCGCGGAGAATGCAGATGCAACACGGTGCAAAAGTCTTTTTGTCGAGTCCAGCGCACGGAGCGCCTGGTGGGTCGGCAACCCCGGCCACTCCATGCTGACGTGTCGAGCGGGCTGGCCTACCCTACACGGCAAAAAATTATGACGGCCGTTCCCTTGCGGAACGGAACTTCCGTAGTCTGTTTTTAGCATACGGTGCGTAAGACTGTCGGTCACGGAGGAGAAATACACAGAGATGCCTATATGGTACGGAAGCCATGGTACGGAATCGGGCGGTTTAAATTTCACGGAATGTCCGTACCCCTTTCCGTACCGTATAGGAGGTTGCCATGTAATCAGTTTCCGTACCTTCTAATGTTCCGTACCTCCTTCTGTAGCATACCAGCGTTTTTTGCAGTGTACCATTGGCAGGCGCTCAGAGAGCTCGGAGAAAATGCGGGAGTAAACTTTATGGGCGAAGCCCCACAAAAAAAAGGGAGCAGTTTGCACCGGATGGCCGCTAATCATGTTATCGGAGCAGGTAATGCCGTTATGGCAGTGGATGTGCGGGGAGCCGCCGCCACCAGTCGATCCGTGTCCCCACCCCATCAGAAAAACTCGTTCCAACGACAGAAACTTCATGAAGAAACCGGCCTCGTCACTGTTTCGCCGCGCGAAATTAACTCATGCAACTACTACTTGTTTGAGACGACGCGATTACCGCTGCATATTGATTGATTTCCCGTTCCGGCAGCGTCCGGCAGGCAGTGCGCGCGCGGCCTGGGCTGCCTTTACTGCCTGGACGTGATGGGGTCCTCCAGAGCTGGGATCCCCCTCAAGTCCCCCTGCGCTGAGGTGCTGGGGTCGTCCGGCCTCGGGGTCCGGCCAGTGTCCGCGCACTTTCGGCGTCCCCAGAATACGGCGAGAAAGTAGCCGCGCCGCTCATACGCGATGTCCGATGCCT
The DNA here is from genome assembly GCA_038380765.1 of Odontothrips loti. NCBI lineage: Eukaryota > Metazoa > Arthropoda > Insecta > Thysanoptera > Thripidae > Odontothrips > Odontothrips loti. Next base: position 14,596,826 of record CM076247.1, read on the forward strand.
TTTGGCTGTAGGGCCGGCTGAGCGAGAGTAGAAGTGGAGGCCGGCAGAGCGGCGGAGGCAGCGGCAGCGGAGCCATCGGCAGGGCAACGCGCCTGGCGACCTTCCGGCCCCCGGGCTTGCAGCGGTGGCACGTGCCTGCTGGGCTGCGAGCTGCGGGCTGGTCCGTCCCGGAGAGCTGGGCGCGGGCGCCATGCTAATCCCCCATCTGCCTTATTTCACCGCGGACCACCTTTCCATGAAAACGCCATTCTGCACGGCGATAGGGTAAGTAAGTAAATAAATCACGCTGCAAAAACAATTGTCACACACCCGGCAAAATAAAAATCACAATCTTCACCAAAAAGACCTTTTCATCCAAAAACTTGCTAAATTTAATTTCTTTTGAGGATATCATTATTTTTACACACAGAAAAGAGACTTCTTGATGTAAGACACAAAATCCTAATACTAATTTCTTTCAATCCAAATTTGCCTTGAATCAAGTTTATCGCTTTGAATCAAGTCTAATTTGACCTTGGCTGGATCAAGTCTATTTAGAATTCTCATTTGACTTTCATAAAAGCAAAACTAAACTTCATCTTTTCAAGACTACGTTTTTCTGGGTGTACCTGCTGGAATTGTTTTCCGTCGTGTTTCTTTTATCTGCACTTACCCTATTCCCTCTTCGCTCTGCTTTTGCCGTGCAAGCGGTGTGCTCGTTGTGAGGGACACACGTTGTTAGGGCACTCTGCCGCGTCTGCCGTGCAGGACAGCGAAACGTCTTGTTAGCGCCGTGTGTCCAGCCCAGCCGGCGGGGGCCGGCAGGGACCGGCAGGGACCGCCTCAGCCTTCCAGGCCGGCAGTAAAGCCTTTCCTGCCCTTCTGTATGGCCGCTGCACTTACCGGGAGGGTGTCAATTGGCAATGTTGTTGTGTTGTTGTTCCCCTTTACTGCTGACCTCGATATGTCGGGCTGCTAGCGAAGCAAACTGCGACAAAGATGTCGCCCTCTTGGCGGCAGCCACCAGGAAGTCCGGCCAGCTTTGAGCCGACTTTCAGAGATTGTTCTGGCGTCGCCGTTATCGTTCGCGGAGAAGTCGCGCCAAGTACACAGTTCCTCAAGGTTCAGCGAGGACAACTGTTGTGGGTGTAGGGTACCGTAGGCTATCCCGGGCAGCTGTTTACAGTAAAACCAAGCGCAAGGGGAGGAGATCAGGACCTCACATTGAGTTGAAAGCGCTCCTTGTCGTGCATTTGTTTGCCAGCACTTGCATGACACGGGCAGCGAGCTTGCCAGCAGGTGCCCCCCCCCCCCCCCCACCGTGCCTGTTCCTCACACACAATGGGGTGTAATTAATTGTCTCAACGTATCCAGGAGGTACGATGGTAGTTTTCACGCGGCGAGGAGAGAGAATTCCTTCTCCTCAGCGGGTAAAGTGCCCGCAGCAATACAGCGGCACAGAAAACACTGCTGCCCGCTAGCGCGCGCGCGCGCACACACACACACACTCACACATCCCCACTGCCTAGCAGCACACATATGGACAGAAACCAACCGTATACATACTTTTCTCTCTCATTCTCCCGTGAGCTCTCGGAAATAAGGAAAGCGGGAGCGAGACGGCGACCTCTGTGTGTGTATATTTATTTAGTTCCGTCTTCGAACGCGATCGCGGCGTCGATCCGTTTGTTCACCCACAGCAGTGTGTATGTGTGTGTGTGCGGCGGGCGCTACCGTAAGGGGATTAGAACAGGTGCTGGTGTGGAGAAAGCCCTTTGTGTGATAGAGAGGGCTCGGAAGGGCGTGCTCGGAATGGCCGCGGCAGTCTGTCCTCCCCGAAGTCGTGCTGTTTTATTAACTCGAAATACGGGCACCCGCAGCTTAGATTACCCCCTTTCCCATACGGTGCCGTGGCCGGGCGGGCCGGAGGCTGCAGCCCGGGACCGCGGCCGCCGTGAGGCGTTAAGCCTGCGACACTAGCGCGGCGCGGCGCGGCGCACTCCCTGCGATTGTCAATGAAAGGCGTTTCCGATGAGGTTCGGAGACGGAAGCTCTGAAGCACCGCGAGCAATCTGCTCCCAGATCAGCGTGGCGGAAACAGGTGTGGTGCACCCAGAAAAAAAAAGAGCTGAGGCTCAAGCGTTCAAGAATAATTTCTTGAATCAGCCAATCTTATAGAATAAAATCAAGAAATTGTCTTGGATCAAGAATTGTGTTCTTGCGTGCTTTTCGCATAAGATTTTCTAGGCTTGAAGCAAGAATTAGTTTCTCTGTGTGTGGTGTCACGAGAAGTGGTAGCAGTGGTGAATCAAGTGGCATTGCTTCGGCGTTACACAGGGCTACAGGGCCACAGGGAGGGCGCAGCTTCGTGTACCGGGAGCGGCGCACCGCAGCACTGCACCCCCGCGGCCAGCTGCTGCCGCCGCTGCCGCCGCTGCTGCCGCCGCTGCTGCCGCCGCTGCTGCCACCGCTGCTGCCGCCGCTGCTGCCGCTGCTCGGCCCGCTCCGTGAATACGCGCTAAGGACGCCGCGCACGACTCTCTCGCCCAGTGATTAAGCGCCTCGGTATCAATGACGGCGAGGGCGGGCTGCAGCACCGGAGGCCCCGGAGCTCCTGAGCCCGCCAGGGCCCCGCAGGACCCGAGGACCCGCGCCCACCCCCACCGCCGCGGCCGCGCCTTCAAAGGGCTGCGCACGCGCTTTCTCCATATTCAATACGCAAAAGCTTATAAATACCATTCATGCACCAAATGAGGGGCGACAGTTAGTGCCCGCGGAACCCCCGCCGCCGCACACACATACACACACACACACACACAATCACGGATTACGTGAGCCCGCGTGCAGGCAGCGGCTTCCTCTCCCCAAACCGGGACGGGGCCCACACACACACACACACACACACACACACACACACACACACTGCACGTAGCCTCCCCAGCACCGGACCGGGTGAGGCTGCCGCACTCTCCCACACGGCAAAAAGACGTCGAATATACATATATTAGACGTCTTTCGATAGACGGAATTAAGTCTAATAGACGTCTAGCTCGGTCTATCCGTAGACCATCTAACCAATGTCTAATGGCCAGTTTTGCAACGTCTATTAGACGTCTACTGGGTCTAATTCAACTAGTAAGTCTAGATGCAAAAATTAAGTATTTCCGCAGTATTGAACCCTTGACCTTCCTCTTTCGATTTCGGTATCAACGAGCCATCGAAAAAAAACTGGTTTGTTTCGACATAATTTATAAGAGCGGCATATCAATTAGGCATGTTGAGTTTTCTTATGTTACCTATATGTTATTCACAAATCAAAAATTTATTATGAATAAGACTGGTAGGCAGGCACCTTCGACCACGCAGTTATACGAACTGCCTGAAGGCGGACGTCCTCGGATCAACCTCACAGGACAAGTGGACGAAGGAAGCTCCGGAGCCTAGGCTAACGCCCGCATGTATATCAGCCGCGTGTAGGATTCTGTAATGCTCTTAAACCATGCGAAACTGCTCATTTCGGATGGGGAAAATGGTAGAACCGGTTTCAGGAGTTCACATACTATCCAACGTGATGCTTACATGGCTCAGAATCCCAATAGGACGTCCAAAACATAGGGAAATACGAAAAAGCACAGCAACATCCGACACTGACGCCATCTAGCGGGAAGAAGTTCAGAACCCCTCTACCATCGATATGGATCATATTTTTCGAACGGAACCAATCAAACGGTGTGTTCGTCAATAAATAGCCATTAAATTTTTCATTTTTTCTGAAATTTGAACACTGATTTTTCTAGCTCCAATAGACGTCTTTACGAAGACATAGTATAGACCGTCTATAGATGTCTATCCGTAGACGTCTTTCAGTATAGAGACAGTGGACCGTCTACAGACTGTCTATGCAATATCTAACGATAGATATAGATGTGTTAGATGTTCTGAAGACCATCTATAGATATCTATAGACGTCCATATACCTTCTAGATATTATAAAGATGGTCTATCTGCGTCTATAGACGTCTATTTGCTGTGTGGGCTGACGTGCTGAGAGCCGCTGAGAGCGGATGGCCGTGTCGTGTCACACAGGTGGACAATAATAGTTCGCTGCATATCTTGCGGGCATAGCCGGCCTTTGGCTGGCTCGGTCTTGGCCCATAACCGAAATCTTGTCTCTCTGTCCAGTCTCAAGAACCTATAGTTAGTCCGAGAGAGACGGCAGACGCTCGGTCATAGCCGAGTGGACATCTACTCTGTGCAGGGTGCCCTGTTATACCAACGTAATACGCGGCAGGGCTATGACCAAGGAGGGTACTCACTCCGAATTTCATAGTGCAGACTATTTCGGGTATTACGTGGTATTACGGTAATACCATAGCGCAATACAACGCTACAATACAACACACCCGAAATGGTCTGCACTACGAAATTCGGGGTGAATACCCTCCTTGCCGCGCCATGTCCGCCCGATGCAGAAAACGAGTTTTGAAAATAAGATTGTGTCCCGCTCCGTATCTCTTCCAGCGCCTTGGTGCGCCTCCAGCGTGCGGGTCTCCGATAGTCCTAATCGTCCCGGCCGTCTCACACCCTCCTTCCCAGCCTCATTCACAGCCGGCAATGAATAAAGGCAATAATAATCGTCCCCCGGGCCCTCCCCAGTGCCGCGGCGAGCGACGGTTGTTTGATTTCCGGGAAACTTGGGTGCCGCAGGCGACCCCCCCTCCCACACACACACACACACACACATGGTCGGAGAGCGCGCGTTCACTTTCGATCATTATGACACTACGGACCCGCCCCCACCCGAGGCGGGCCGAATGCATTCCGGCGTGTGCCATGAAGGCCCCGTGAGGTCCCGTGAGCTGGGGGCGCCGCGAGGGCGCCGCGAGGGCGGCCCGGGCCCCGCCGCGTGCAGCGCGATCCGGTTAAAGAGGTTTCCTTCTACGGGGGGGATCTCGCCGGTTTCATCTCAGGCAGCGCGCGCGCGCGGCCAGCCTCTGCTACACGCGTGTGCATAGTGTGTGCAGGAAGTTTTAGTCCTGGCTGGCCTTAACAGCTCCGATCAAAATGTCCGCGCAGCGCCCCGAACGCCCAGCCCTAGCCGTCGGCCGGGGGCCGGGGGGCGGGGGCCGGCGTGTGCAGTGCATTGTGTCGGGGCTGTGCGCAGGCCGGGCCGCACAGGATACCTGCGCACGGATACCCATGGCGCCACTCATTTTCCCTCCAGACTCCCGACAACAACAACCGGCCGTTTACCCGCGGCAAAAAAGAGACAACAAGGAAAAGAGAAAGAAAGGCAATGAAGATGATCGCGCACACCCCAGCCAAAGACGGACGGACGGACGGGTGCAGTACGGTGAGTGTGCGGGGAGCAATTAAAGTCCCCTCTGCTACGCTCTGCTACCTAGGCGGCGCTGCCGGGGAGGAGCAGCGCAGCAGCCGCGGCGGGTCAGGGGGCGGTACTTCAACCCGCGGACGCGACGTGCAGTTCTGTTGAATTACTCTTCGAAGCCACGATAAAAAAGCATTTTTTAAAAGAAGGACTTTTTGATTTCACATCAGTCTCTGTACAAATTCACACGGCGTTCCGGGCAGACGGCCCGCTCAGCCCACTAAGTCAGGGACCTCTTCTTGTGGCCAAAGGCGGCGGGCGGTCAACGGTCCTGTCCGGCAGTGCTATCCGGGTCTGGCCCTGCCGCCGGCCGTGCCTGCGACTCGTCTAGCCGAGCCGAGCCCAGCCGTGGCGGTCTCCGATCTGATAGATCGACGTGACCGGCGCTCCAGCCGCCGCTCTGAACGACAAAGTGCAACCGGCTCGGACACTCGTCGGGTGTGGGCCGCGGCCTCCCGTCTCCTCCGGTCTCCTCCGGCTTCTTATACACGCAGCGCTTCGCGTCGTCAGCCGCAGCCACCATTCCTCTGGACGATTAAAGGACAACTTTGTCGGCTCGTTCGGAAGAACACGGCGCTTGTGGGCCCCGGGATAGGCCGCCCTGCCGAGCACAGCTCGTGGAGGGCTGCAGGCCTACGCTGCAGGGCTGGTCCTGAGGCATCGCTTTGTCTCGGCGCGCGCACAAGTCGGCGCGCTGATTGGCCGAGCCGGGGTACTCTATGCGCGGCTGATTGCGGCAGATGATCGCGTCGGGACCATATCCACTTTGTTACGTCACGGTTTGATTGAATGGAAGTCCGTCCCTCTGTGATGGGCCGGGACAGGAAGCGCGGGCCGCGGGGCTCAACCGGGGGCTCAGCCGGGCTCCGTGTGCCGTGATGCCATCCCATGTCATCCCGCACCGCACCACGGATGAGCCGCGGGTCGCTTGCCGGGCTCCCGAGTCGTGCCCGAGGCCCGGAGGCCCCGGAGGCCCCGGAGGCCTGGGAGCTACCGGCCGGGTCAGACAAGCGATCGGACTTATGCCAACGGAAGCCACTGTGATGGCATTGCGATCATCGGCGTGCGGTCAACCCACTCGTATTACGTATCGCTCTTACCATACGCGCGAAAAGGCTTTTTTGTTTCGTTATTTTGGGCGTCGCATGTGGTACAAACCCGATATTTTCACTCTCGCGGAAACAGCAGCGAACCGAGCGGTGACAAGGATAGCGCCTGCGTGTGCTAGGGTAGGCCAGCCCGCACGACACGCGTGCATGAGCACAAGTCGGGATTGCCTACCATCCAGGCGCTCCGCACTCTCAAGTCCTTGCGGAGAACTGTTGGTTGTATTGCGGAAGATTTTCTGCAGCCGTAAGGTACGGAGCGTTTTGTTCTTCATACGGATTTTTGTTTGTAAGACGGATATTTTCATCCGTAACATACAAACGGCATTATCCGTATGTTACGAATGTTAAACCTCCGTGTCACGAACAAACAAAAAACACCGTATTACAGTCAGAACCCTCTGTATTACAAACAAAGCCCTCCGTACCTTCCGGCTGCTCAAAATCCTCCGTAATACAAGCAACGTGCTCCGTAAGGAATTCACACTGCGGAGCAAGTGCGTCTGATTCCGGCATGAAGACCTCTAGTTTTGGCAGTGTATACTTTACTCGTCAGGTGATAATGGCGTTATTTGTTGTCTCCCTTCCTCCCCCTGCCGTCCCCGGCCCGCGGGTGTCGATCGCACTCGCCCATTCACCGGCTCAACGTGATCCCGAGCCGACGACGCCATACCATTCTCGCTTTGCAGCGCACAGACAAAGGGCTCGGCGGGGCGCGCCTGCCCGCGCTCCAGAGCCGACAGAGCCGAGCCAGCTGGGCGTCGCCACGCAGGTGGGTCTAGCTAGACGGACCGAAATTCTCATACCGAGGCAGCCGGCCGGCCGGCGCGGTTTGTTTGTTCCCCTGGGGGTCGTTGACATTGGCAGATCGATATCGACGATATCGGCGCGGCGACCGGACCCGCGGAACCCGCATCCGCCATCTCGATATGGCGTCACATCAGCAGTCCGGCGTCGTGCCGGAACGGCCGGAATGGGACGCCGGTGCTCGGCTGCGATGAGTCATTGCGCCTCCCCCCCCCCTCCCCCATCTCCCGCCATTCGCTGCCCCTGAAGAGCAGCCAGCAATCGTTAAAATACGAGTTTCCTTCTGAGCAGCTGCCATAGGGCTGCCGTGTACCGGCGTGGCCGGAGGCAACCAGCCCGGCAAAATAATGCGACATTTTGTCATCCCGCGGGGTCGCAGAGCAAACACGGCCCGGCCGGCCGAGTGGCAATCCCCGTGTATACTGTCCTCGGTCCACCGGGCAGCAGCCGCAAGGACCCCGATGATGGTGGAGACCGGAGACCGCTGCAGCAGCCTCTGCGCAATGCCACGAAGAAGCGCACTTCATTCGGGTCCCGTGGCCGCGTCCGCGCGAGCGCCTGGCGCCTCTCAGTCTGCCTGTTCGCACGCAGCCCGCGGGGCGTAGCCGGGCGCAGCGCGCAGCGCAAACCGAACAAACGAATTGTGCATTTTCCTCGCACCGCCGCGGTTTCTCGCCTTCATTACTCCTCGCAGACGGGCGCTGCCTAAATGCCGACTCTAACCGCCCCGGCCGCGCTACGCCCCAGGTCCCCAGGGCCCCAGGGCCCCAGGGCCAGCACAAGACCCATAGGCTGCACTCGAATCACCGCGAATCTGCTCCGCGGTTTCGCGCTGGCGCGCGGAGTGGAGGGAGAGCGACAATTGCATTATTTATTTTTGTACGACCGCGGGTCGCGGGCTGCAGTTCTCAAGAGCAGCGACATCAAATTCGTTTCTTATTCTGCTTGCGGGCGTGTGCGCCGCATCGCTAAGCACTCTCATATCGCTCTTATTACTGCACTTATTACTCCTCTAGCCTGTCCCCGGCCGGGACGTAATCTCTTTTAAAAGTGAAAGCATAATCTGAGGCGATAAAAAGAGACGCGAGGAAAATTAATTTCATCGGCGCGTTTGGCGAACGCATCATCAGCAGCTGCAGCAGACTGCAAGGCGTGGCCGGTGCCGGCTGGGGGGGGGGGGGGGACCCGAACCCAAAGTGTAATCATTTCTGCTGTGCCGCCGGCTCGAAGCGGGGAAAAGTTGACAGACATCACCCCAATATTATTTTTATTCTCTTCTTATTTTCGGCACGAGTTTTCAGCGAGACAAAAAAAGAGTTCACAAAAAAACAAAAACGAAAAAACAAAAAATCATGAAGGTGCAGCGATGACGAGGTTGCATGCACAGCGCGTGGTGGCGTGGCGTGGCGCGGCGTGGCGGGAGGGCTAAGTATACGCTGCACTCCACGTCGAGTTGATTCCAATCATCAGCGCGACGCGCACACGGGGCGGGGCTTGCAGGGCTCGCAGGACTGGCAGGGCTCGCAGCCTGCAGCAGCCGGCGCCTACCTCGTCTTGTTCGGCAACACCTCGGAGCCGCGCGGCGGTGCACAGGCCCGGGCCCGGGGCTGCGTCCGCGGCAACAGCGTGTGAAGCACCGAGTGAGCCTCGGGAGTGAGCGAGAGAGAATAGCGCAAGGTGCGAACGCGAAGCCGAGCAGAATCGGCAAGCATTGCGAACATTAGGGCCGGGCCGGGCCGGGCACTTGCTCGGTCTGTACCTATTGCTCCGGGTGCTGCGTCCGAAACCCACACCTCTCTCTCTCTCTCTCTCTCTCTCTCTCTCTCTCTCTCTCTCTCTCTCCCTCTCCCGCATTTGCCGCGCGCATCGACAGGAAAGAGGTAATATGACAAAAAACTTTCTGAATGCATGGGGCGCTTTCGGATGCGGCCCAGACGTCAGCTGCTTCACAGCGCGCCCTTTGCAGGGGGCGGAGGCCAGTGACCGGCCGCCGCAGTGCTGGTGCCGGCCAACAACAACCACGGCGATGAGCAGCCCATTGCTGCGTGCGTCATGACATTATTTATCTGCTTGCGGTTTCCCCTCCCGAATACGGCGTGTATGGCGGCGGCGGTGGCCGAAGGCAAGGCCAGGAGGTCCCCCGGGCCGCACGGGCCACCACGAGCGATCTGTCAGCGCTCGTGGACGGCGACTGTCCGTAGTCATCGCCCGCAGTCAGCGCAGTCAGCGACGAGTCAGCTCGAGACAGAGCGCGAGGAGCCTACTCGGCCTAGCAACGACCGCGTTCTCCTGCCTGCCCTTTCGCCGGGGACGTCAACAAGTCTTCTTACGGCCGAAGGAAATTTCCTTTCTTTCGCGCGCGCCCGGTGCACTCGTAAATTTCCATCCGGGTGATATATTTGCGAATCGACAGAGGCGGCGAGAGCCGCGCGGCACGACTGCGTTGGGCAGAGCAGGAGAGGGAGGGCGGGAGGAATTTCAGGAGTTGCACCCCACGACAGAGGCAGGGGGCGGGGAAGGGCGCTAAAGTCTAGAGCCACTACTCCTGCCGTGGAACACCCCGCAGGCCGCAGGCCGCAGGCCCCGCAGCCATTCAGCTGTCCGCGACGGCGGCGCCAGTGGCAGCGACGGCCGCTACCTACGAGCGAAGGGCGCCGGGGCGGGAGGGCGGCCGGCAGGGCAGGGCGGCAGGGCGGCAGGGCGGCGGCAGGCGGGCCACGCCACGGCGCCCCGGACTCCTCCACTTTCACATTCGCTCAGGTTTCAGGGAGGCGCGGTTCAGATTCAGACTCGGATACGCGGAATTCGACAGTCCGTCAGTCACACAATACGAGCGGCAGCAGCAGTCACACGCACACACACCACACATACACATACACGCACACGCACACAGACACACAAACACCAGCTGACTGGCAGTGGCAGTGCAGGTCTGCGGGCGTGGACAGTAGCCTAGAGCAATAACAGCAAGCAGCAGCTTCAGAGAGTGCCAAGGAAGTGACAAGAAGTCAACACCTTGTTCCTTGTTCCTCTCAAAGTGTATGAAAGACAAGAGGGGGAAAAAAAAACACCAGACAAAATGAGCAAGACACACACAGGTAAGCAGAAACAAACGCAAACTGCCTCTCGCGAGGGACGAGTGGTTTCTTTGGAGTCGAGCAATTTGGCCACGCTACAACTACTCAAGTAATAACCGGCGGCGCTGCCTCATGATTCGAGTCCGGCTCTGCGGCGATTTCACTGTGGCGTGACAGGCCAAAGTGACCGACAGCGCGGCGCCGCGAGACCACGTGACCACGACACCTGATACCCCTCCAATGCCACATACAGAGCTGTTGCCAATGCAATAGTAGATGAACGCCTCATGTGCGTCCCCAACACACACACACACACACACACACACACACACACACATGGCGGAGCGGAAGCCGAGCCGGCCGGCGAAGGTGAAATATCCCATATCGTTCGCCTCGACGTCTGCGCCTTCGGATACCCTTTCAACAAAACCATTGCCGCGCCACCATCACAGCAGGTGCTGATTCTGCCCGAATAAATGGTGCGTTGGCGACTGTCTCCCTTCCGGGTCGGGCCGTAATATGAGGACGAGAGTGTGTCCGAAAGCTGAATCGGCAACGCTATCGAAACGTCGGAGACGGCCCTGAAACTCGGCACACTACCCCCACTTATTGCCAGCTGCTAACACTGCGAAGTCCCTAGTTAAGTGTCCAAAAAAATAGTTGTCTCTCTCACCTATCTAGAAATTCGTTAAAGGTCCTCATCCCCCCCCCCCCTGTATCAACTTTGCCGGCTTCTGGAGTCTAGAGCCTGAACGGACCTACAACCAAAAACGGACCAGAAATAGAAAGACCAGACCTTTTTGGTCTCGCGAAACCTCTTTGGATACTTTTGTGTCCACACAGTTCCTCAATCCCAGAAACTACAACGTCAAAATTACCCTTCTAAATCGTCTGCGAAATTTATTTTCTAAGACAGTATAAGAATCGCAAATCTGAGCCTTAGATAGGTGTCTTAGATTTGCTTTGATAGTGTTTTCTTAAGTTTCATTAATTTCGGAGCTGGTCGATTGAAACCCTTTCTTTTATTTTTTAAATGGACTCGCTCACTGAGATTTAATGAAATGTAGTGATACACTCATGTGTCGCATTGTGCACGACGCCTATGAATATGTTCTGTAAATGACGCGCAGACAGTGACCAGTGCCGGACGGCGGGCGGCGCCTGGCCTGGCCCGGCCTGGTCGTGCCTGAAGGTGAGGGGAAGGGTAAACGCTGTAGAGGCGGTCCGGTCCAGCCCGGCCGGGCCCCTCCGTCCTTTGTGCACCCAGCCTCTGGACCCTCCTCGGCCCTGGTCCTGGCCCAGGGAGATTATCATTTGAGCAGCAGCGGTACCGCCAGCATTGCCAGCATCGTCTTCGCCGTCGCCATCCGCCGCGTCCAACAAAAGAGGAGCAGCAACAGAGAAAAAAAGAAAAAGAGGAGGAAGAAACTGAAGCAGCGGCCGGAGTGCAGAGCCCTGGGCCCTCTGGACCTTCGTGTGTGCTGTGGCCCTGCCTGCCTGCCCTCTGTCTGTCCTTGAGAAGACGGTCGTAAACGGGGAGCGAAAACACAACCAAGACTGGTCCTGGAGAAGCCCAGCGCGCGCGCGTTAGCGCGAAAATGCGCGAGGTGTCACTTCCCCCACCACACCCGGAGTGGAGTGCCCAGCGGCGGCTCCCACGGCTGGCGACGTCCTCTGCCCAAGTCGGTCGCCTTGCATCGCTTTCGGAGATTACTCTGTCACGATTTCAAATATCGGCGTTAGCAGAGATGTTGCCTCAGTGAACCGTACCTTTGAGGCGTGTGTGTTTCTGTGAACCGTACCTCGTAGGCTCCTGCACGGGGCCGCCGGGCAACGGTTAGCACCGCAATTAGTAATTAGCCTACGGCTTACTTAAGCATTTACGTGAACGGCGGGTGCCGCCGCTCTTACCGAATCCCTGCGAGCAATCGCAAGCCCGAGCTGATGTGGGTGTGTGAAGGTGTGAGGTTACGCCACCGCCCGTTTAATGGAAACACCACCGCCCCGCGGGCCGCCCCCATTGTGAGTGAGATGCAAGCCGCTGCTGGGGGGCGCTGAGAAAACACACGGCGGAGCGCGAACAGCATGTGTGTGATCATCATCACATGAGGTGCGTCGGGCCTTCCGGCCTATCTGCCTTTACTGACCCAAATAGCGCCTAGTTAGCAGCCGGCCACACGCTACACACACGCTGCGCTGCCGCCTGATTGATCACCTGCTCGCCGGAGGGGGGGGGGGTCATGCGGGGCCGGAGCCAGCCGGAGCACGGTGTGCCGGAGCACGGTGTGCCGGAGCACGGTGTGCCGGAGCACGGTGTGCCGGAGCACGGTGCCCCAGGGCGTTGCCGCACTACAAGTACCAACAGTGCCCGCCCAGCAGCGCTGCACTTCGAGCCTTTCCCAATAGAAAATGGGCGAGGCACCGCCCTCGTCTGCTGCCTCTGGGAATGGTTTGGTTTGGCCATCCGCGGGCACCAATTTACCCAGGCGGCCGCAAAACCAGCCCACCGCCCCGACCGCAGCGGTGCCATAGTGGTCCTCACCGTTCAAGAAAGGATACATTGCTCGGGGGCGGCCAACACGTTGTTGTTGTGACTCCAAATGCTTCGAACCAGCAGTTTTTCGAAACGCTACATTGTACCAGGTGTCCCATTTGGAAAAGGTAGGCAAGCCCGCATCACTAGGTCTGTCTCTTTCTGTGTCGGGTGGACGCGTGAGAGAGAAAGAGACGGAGCTATTGCGTTGCGGGCTTGCCTACCTTTTCCTTGTTACGGAGCAAATGGGACACCTGGTATTATTGTGAATTTTCTTTTCAGAGAGTGCCTGGCATGTGAGAGTTGTGGTACCCGCTGGACGTGCCTCTGGACCTAGGTAAGGTCACTATGACCAGCGGTGGCGCCCAGCGCCAGCGGCAGACCCCCCGCAGAGGGCCAGGCCTAGTCCAGGTGCAGAGTAGCTGCAGGTGCACGCCGCACTGACACCGCGGCACGCGATCACAACATCCTTCCTTTCCGGGGCCTTTCGATTGCTTTCCGCACTGTAAGAAAAACTATTTGAGGGGGAAAAAAATTTTTCCTACGTTTTTTTTTCTTCATTTATTGAGATCAGTGTCTATCACAATTTTTCGATGGTGCTCCGTTTTTATTTTATCTCCTTAAATTTTTTACTCCACCAAATAATCTTTTTTTTTTAATTCACTCACTGCATCTAGGGCCGTTTTATTCTCCAAAATCGAGGTTCCTTGGCATACCTGTAACACACAAAGAAATACAATCGTCAGTACAGATTCCGTACTTCCCAATAATTTCGCTACCAAGGAAGGAGATTTTTTCTTTCTTTTAAGGACACGGTCACGGGTCACACACACACAAACCGTTTCCGGCCAATCGTCCGGGCAGTGTGCGTTCATAAAACACGCAGTGCGGTACCGGTTGGCGGTAAAGTTTGAGCACTTCCTGAAAACCGAACGTACACGGCACGGACAGGCGTATAACGCGACGTATGGCCTGGCGGTACGGAGATGGTCAGCTGCAGCCGGACCGTGCCGAGCCGCCGGGCTGTTTGGAAGCGATGCGTCGACTGGAACGGATCCCCGGCGCATGCAAACCAGCCAGTGAGCAGCAGCAGCAGCAGCCAGGGACGACTTGTCAGTCGCCGCCGTTCACCCTCAGTACACACACACAAGTCGCCATACAATCATACTTTCACTAGTCGCCATTTTTATCGGCGGTATCGATTGCATAGAGGCGGATATATCGGAAGCGCCAAGATATATTGGTGTGACCGTCGTGTTTGCGTGGCTGCTGCTGCCGGCGCAGCCGAGCCGAGCCGAGCCGAGCCGAGTCGAGCCGGGCACAGGCAGCCAGCGCCAAAGCCGTCGGTCCCTCCCTCCCTGACAGCGTTCCTGATTCATGGCGGTTCAAAACGAATCGTTTTCGGCTGTTGGTTTGTGTATCTGGCGCCCTTATCACGGAGGATTTATACAAGGCGGCGCCGGTGCGGTGCGGCCCTCGTGCAAACGAGCGAAAGTCAAGAAAAGGCGTCGTCGCCGGCGATGCTCTGCGGTGCTCCTGCTCCTGCAGCCGCCGCGCGCTGCGAGGCGACCGGCCGCGGAAAAGCTCCGCGGCTGCGATTGTTTTGATCGGAGCGCGCGGCGGTAGCCATGGCAACCGACATCGGGCGCGGGCACGGCATGCACATGCACACGCTGCGTCGTACACTACACTGCTGACCCCAGCCGGCTGCAGCCCCAGCTGATGACCCCGGTCCGGCCAGGCGCCATCAGCGTTGCATAATCTAATTTACGCGACCTTCGCTTCCTTCCCCGAAGATTGTGAGTGTGTGTTTGCGTGTGTTAGTGAGTGTGTGCGTGTGTGTGTGTGTGTGTGTGTGTGAGAGAGAGAGAGAGAGAGAGAGAGAGAGAGAGAGAGAGAGAGAGAGAGAGAGAGAGAGAGAGAGAGAGAGAGAGTAGGGCAGAGGATAGCGCCGCAGCTGCCGCATGCAAACCCTTTGGATAGGCGTTGCGCAATGAAGCGGCATCGCATCACAGGCAGTGGGGCTTGCGGGCGCCGCGCGCTTCTCAAAAGTAGCCCAGCGCCAGCCCAGCCACCCACCGCGGCTCCAACCGGCGGCCCACCGGCTCACACGTGCGATAAAGTGATCTAGATAAGTACGTGCTCCGACGTAAGCGGAAGGTGCTGCAGAGCCGCAGAGCCCTCCAGGGTACCGAGCCTCCCGGCGGGGCGTGGCGGTGGGGCGTGGTCCTCCTCGATCAAACAGTACAGTGCCGCTCATCAGGGGAAGGCATCGAGACAGGAGGCGGTAGCGAACACTGGTCCAAAGCTGGGCGCCGCAGAGAGCGGTTGGTCAAGGGATCGCGAGAACGGCCAGGCTGAGAACGCAATAGCGCCTGCTAGGTAGGCGACCACGACATGTTGCGCGCAGACGTGTCGTGCGGGCTGGCCTACCCTGGCGCTCGCAGGCGCTCGCTGGGTTGGCACAGAGATCGCGGGCGCGGTGTCTCGCAACAGCACGCATCCCGTGTCCACATGAATGGGGTTGCGCTGCCCTTCCGGAGCCCGGAGCCCGGAGCCAGACCGTCGGACCGTACTTGTTATTCGGAGCTGCTGTTTGGAGAGATACTCGCTACGCACACCCGGCAATGCCACAGCACCATCATGTCCGACTGACGTCGTTGCTGCCGCCGCTGCTGCTTCTGCTGTTGTTGTTACGGCGTTTACGACATCGCATCATGCGGTGCGGGCCGAGCGGCGCCGTGGCCAGGCTCCAGGCTGGAGGCAGCTGGAGGCTCCAGGCTCCGGTCGGCCGGCCACGGCCTAGGACCGCAGCTCCAGCACTCCGCAGCCGCCGCTACGACGTCGTTGACCCCCCGATGGACGTGTTCGGCAGTAATACCTCATCAATAGAGCCCGCAGCCCGCTCCTTACCGTAATGCGTGTGTAATTAGGCAACGCGAATAACCCACCACGTGTTGGCTGCCAAATCAAAAGGAAACCTGCCCCCTCATCAGGCCGTTCGGGGTTTATTATCATTATTGTGTGAAGAAGCGATCGTCGCGGTCCCTTCTCCCACCCATCCGCCGCGTTCGCAGTTCGTTTTCATATCCCATTGTTTCCATCTCTCGATTGCAGCGTGGCGGACGCCGAAAGAGGAGGGCTCGGCTCACTACCAACGAAACTCAACGGGACCGGCGTAAACGCCGACCCTAACGAGGCCCAGGGCGGCGGCAGCCCGCGGCCCCGCGGCGCCACGCCGCCGCAGAATTTGGACGGGCGGTGGGGAGGTATAACTCGGCATGAAATCACACAGAGTAAGTCCTGTCTGCCTCCTGCCCGCACCGCTCGGGTGTGGAGGGCTATCCCCCCCCCCTCTCCTGTCTCCGTCTCTGTCTCTCTCTGTCTCTCTCTGTCTCTCTCTGTCTCTCTCTGTCTCTCTCTGTCTCTCTCTGTCTCTCTCTCTCTGTCTCTCTCTCTCTCTCTCTCTCTCTCTCTCTCTCTCTCTCTCTCTCTCTCTCTCTCTCTCTCTCTCTCTGTGATCTATGACCGCACAGCAGGGCTGTGCCGGCAGCGGCCGCTTCAGCCTTCGGACGGCCAAAACCCCAAAACCGCGCGCGCGGGCCGCGGGGGTCGGCGTCGTGGATTTTGATGCAATTCCCCTCCGCCGCCGCCGCCGCTGCCGGACTTATGGCCACTCTCTGAATACACGACGCCGTGCTCCTCGTTTCCCGGGAACATCTTCAGAACGACACAAGTCAGGACGAAAGACTCGTCACGACGGCGGCCAGGACGGAGACGGCGGCGGTGCGGCGGTGCGGCGGTGCGGCGGTGCGGCGGTGCGGTCATAATGGTCGTACCTGCTGCCCGCCGTCCCCGGCCCCGCAGCCCCCGTCCGGCCGCCAGCGCGGCAGTAACAATAATTGGTCGCCATAAAAGCGTATTTTTGGCCGTCCTCGTAAATCGGCAGGGGAGCGTTCACGAGCACGGCCCGACCTGATGAGTCTGCGATGAGTGTTAAAGGGCGAGGCCGAGGGCCCCGAGCGCCCCGAGCGCCCCGAGCGCCCCGAGCGCCCCGAAGGGCTGGCGGCGGCTGGGGGCCGGGCCTCAACGGCAGCCTCACTCAGCAGCCCCGCCCCATGCGGCACCTATGTACCTCGCGTCTTTCGACCGAATCGTCACCCGCGCCGCTTGTGCAATGCGAGTTGCCGCGCGCGCCCCTCGGCGGGTGGCCGTCCGCCATTTACTGCCGCCGCCTGGCGCCTGCCACCCCGAGGACCCGTTTGATATAGCGTGATAAGTGCACGGAAGAGCAGAGGTGTGCGATGTTGCGTCGGCCTGCTCCTCCTCCCCTTCCTCCTCCTCTTCCTTCTCCTCTTCCTCCTCCTCCTCCTCCTCCTCCTCCCCGCCTCTCCTACTCCTGTGAAACGGCATAAGGGTTTTGTTCTCCTGCTTCCCACCCGCGAACCACAACAACACAGAGTGTGAAAACGGTGGACGCAACCCTGCGGACGTCGACACCTCTCTGCACCGTGCACACACACACACACACACACACACACATGCTTAACAAGGTGCACCAAATTGCTGCAACGGATCGCAAAGCACTGAGTGCGCGTGTGTATGTGTGTGTGTGTGTATGTGTGTTCACCCGCGTCGAAGCGGAGGCGAAGATCTGGGACGAAACGCTTGAGCCCCGGCTCGCGCCGCCTGACCTATCCCTACCGCACTCGGCGAGGGCCGGTGCCGGTGGAGTCTGCCGCTATGGAC
Organism: Odontothrips loti; assembly: GCA_038380765.1. Taxonomy (NCBI): domain Eukaryota; kingdom Metazoa; phylum Arthropoda; class Insecta; order Thysanoptera; family Thripidae; genus Odontothrips; species Odontothrips loti. The sequence continues at coordinate 14,614,466 of CM076247.1, forward strand.
TTCCCTTCCCGCCCGTCCACGTCCAACAAGAGCCTGTGTTGCCCCGCCACTCCGCGTGCCGTCCGCACCGGAGCGTTGCCGCGTTGCCGCCAGTCGGTCAATGGCGTGGGAGGTCGACCGCGTCCGCCAGAGGCCCCCAGTCGCGTCGGCCCCGCGAGGTGGCGGCACACATCCCCTGGCAGAGAAGGGGCAGACCTGCCGTGCTGCCACGGCTGACACCTCAGCCAGGGGCCTCAGCCAGGGGCCTCAGCCAGGGGCCTCAGCCAGGGGCCTCAGCCAGGGGCCTCAGCCAGGGGCCTTAGCCAGGGGCCTCAGCCAGGGGCCTCAGCCAGGGGCCTCAGCCAGGGGCCTCAGCCAGGGGCCTCAGCCAGGGGCCTCAGCCAGGGGCCTCAGCCAGGGGCCTCAGCCAGGGGCCTCAGCCAGGGGCCTCAGCCAGGGGCCTCAGCCAGAGGCCGCAGCCCCCAGCCCGGCCACCGGCGGCCGCCGCTGACCTCTCTGGTCGCTCAGCACGACGCAGCAGCGGCAAACAGCTGCTCGCTGCACTGCGGGCATGAGGCGTTGGAGTCACCGGTCATCGCGAGAACACGGTCATGCGATCTCCCGGCCCCCGCCGGCCAAGGCCCGAGCCGAGCGCGTGACCCCCGTCCAGCTGGCAGTGCTGGCAGCTCTCTGGCCGCGCGGTGTCGCATGCAGCCGCGTGTCGCCGCCTTCGGCGGAGCTTCGATGAGGAAGAGGGCGGCAGACGGCGTCGTGCTGCAGCTGTTGGCCGCGCGGGGGCCGGGGCAGGGCCGTGAGCCGTGCCGGCACGGCCAGGCCCCGAGGCCCCGTGTCTGCACGACACGACCGCGGACATCGAGTCATAGTATCGACACGCGCGGACCACAAAGTAGTGTAACTCTCTCTCTCCGACACACTCAAGCCACGTCCAAACATCGCGTCCGGGAGACGAACGCGCAGAAATTACGCACCGCGTGCCGCTCGCTCCCGGTTGTTATTCGCACGGTCGACGCGGCGGCGGAGGGAGGGGGGGAGGTAAATAATAACGAGGCGTTATAATTTACTTTTCTTTATAATCGGGGCGCTGTACTGCTCCGGAGTTTATAACGGCAGCGCGGGGCGTGGCGGGTGGGACGCGGCCCCGGAGGGTACGTCCATTGCCATTGCCATCCGGGGCGAGCGAGAGAGTTTTTATGCTGTGAGACGAACCACCTCATCGGTGTTTTGGTGTGTGCAGAAGAGTGCGCGTGTAGTCGTGCAGCTCTGCAGCCCCCACGACGGCGCGTCAGCTGGCAAGAGCAGCGAGTGCCAATAAAAGAGCGGCAGAGGGGGAGGGGGTTTTATGAACCACTTTGGGGAGCCCGGAGTCTGCTAGACACAATTAGGCAAAGCACACCCGCGGGCCGGGCCTCTCCGGCCCCTCCGGCCCCTCCGGCCGCCTCCCTTCCCTCTCCCTTTCCCTCTCCATACACGGCTGGCTCATCGGCTCCGCTCGCTTGTGTTGTTAACTGCGGGCGCTGCTGCGTCCGCCCGCCCCTTTCGGATAAACAAACAATGTTGCGGACACAGCCAGGGCTTTTGTTGTATTCGCTCATCCATCTCTTGCGGAAAGATACCATAGCTATTGATTATTTTTGTAATCGATGCCAAACAAAAAGAGGACATCAAAACGTTCTAAAGTTGTTTTCCCTCGGTCTGAAGAAAAATTACTTACCGCAATTTCGTTGCAGGAGTGCGGCTATCTAATGGGCGTCATGGAGGCAACCAGGCACGTACCGAGAAAGAAGAAGGCGGTAGAAGAAGATGAAGTAAAAGAAGAATGTCGCTATATTCGATCCCGCGGCGTACGTGAGCCGGCCTGCAAGTCGCCTTTACTTTCCGAACTGACGTTTCGCCTTGAAGGGGAGCAGCAAGTGCAGGAGGTTGCCGCGGCAGCCGCTTTTCCGACCTGACTACTTTTTTCCCCCTTTCATCTTCGCCACTGCAAACTACCTATGGTGCGTCTTGCTCGTGCTGTGCGCACAGGAAGGAGGCAGCAACAAAGTTGGCGAAGAACTTCATATAAGCTCCGCGACAGCGAAATGGGATGGGCGTCGAGGCGCGGCACAGCGAGGCGCAGCCAGCGCAGCAGGGGCAGGCAATTGTCTCCGCACGGTCAGGCCGCCCACCCGTCACCGCACTGTTATCCTTGCAAAGCCCCGAGAAGAAGAAGAACCACCGACAGACTGTCCGTCGTCACCGCCGAGTTGGCACCATCATTGCAGGTCTCTAATACACATACGTGAATGGCGTGATGCAACGTCACGTTTTCCCACGTGAAGATTTCACACGGCCGATGCGCGGCGACGACGTCCTCGTGTGGGCCGGGCCCCAGCCGGGCCCCAGCTGAGCCCCCGGCGAGCCCCCGGCCTCTGGGCCTGGGCAGGCTGCATCGCGGCCACAATGGACACATATCTGTTTTCTGGACCAGATACCTCACCTCAGGCGGCACACCAGGTGTTAATGTTTTTCTAACCCCCTCGGCTACCGCCCGGCTACCACCCGGCTACCACCCGGCTACCGCCCGGCTACCGCCCCGGCCATTCTCATGTCAGCCCACACTGCGCAGACCCGCGCTGACCCCGCCTGCCAAGCTGACGTACGACTGTCACGTGCACCGCGCGCCCTCGAGGCCCGCGAAGGTCAGATTTGCCGGCGGTTAAGTTAGTGCGTCCAGTTCATAAAGATTCCAGCTGGCTGCGGCGTGGGGCGCGGGACGCCCGCGGCCTGCGAGCGCGTTGCCAAGCGGCGCACTAGTGTTGGCCCGAAAGTCGTTAAATCCATTAAAAACCGCCGGCAGTATGTGCGTACGTTGCGAAAGATTACGATCTGCAAAAGGAAAAACCGCGTCGCCGTGCGCGTCGAACGTAAGTAACACCGTTTTTGTTTTTTTTGGTGTTTTTTTCCCGCTTGGTTGAGCAAACGCCCCTGATCGCTCCTACCTACTTTTAACTGGTCCAGCGCCCCCTCGGTCAGGCTGTATCACCCACGGCGCGCTATTTTTGCATATTTCATGAGACGCTCTTACTTCTTGGCGCATCCTGATGATATCGTCGACTGAGCCGTCTAGCGGGATGCCAATGCCTGGTTCGTTAGGGAGGGGGGGAGAAAAACTCCCCGGGCAACGCTTGGAGCACGAGACGCACACCTTATGCTAATAACATAAGGCGCAAACGGTTCCGTCAAACGGGTGTCCCGGCTCACTTTTCGCGTATCTATCCGCACATCCACACGGACATTAAAGCGATCAAAGAGCCTGCGGCTTCTATTGATGATCCGGATCCGGCGTGTTCGGAAACCAGTCGTGCCGTTACGGATTAGTCCCCTATACCTGCCCAGGCTCACTCGGCGTGTTGGAAACGGTCAACTAGAGTGGTTTCTTTCTCCGCCACCATTCCTCCCACTCAGTGATGGATCCAACGACTTGCAGGGCGCACTTTTTTGCTTGCTTTTTAAGTGGAATCCGTGTGTTAGAACACGGAGAAAAAAGATCAGTTGGTCCAACTCAAATCTCAGCCAAGCAAGATTTTCAGAAGCCTGAACTAGAAGTTCCAGATCAGCCATCGAAGCGTTATTTGGTTCAACTAACATTTCCTTGAGAGAACAAATATTGTAAGTTGCGGCTACTGATCAGGTTGGTTGTCTGAGATTTTAGCTGGAAGTTATCAACTGATCTCTTTTCTCCGTGAATACTGCAAACAGCGGTGCCGTTCGCTGCGGGGCGATCCAGTTTTCTAGCCAGGCGGCAGGGCGGCAGGGCGGCTGAGCAGCAGGGCGGCAGAGCGGCAGGGCGGCTGAGCGGCAGGGCGGCTGAGCGGCAGGGCGGCAGTGCGGCAGGGTGGCTGGGCGGCAAGGTGGCAGAGCGGCAGGGCGGCAGGGCGGCAGGGCGGCAGAGCGGCAGGGCGGCAGGGCAGCGATGCGGCACGGCACTCACTGCGCTCTTCTTCGACACCTCGTTTTTCCGCGCAGCCGTAAAGGCGGACGCTCGTTCCCACGGCATGAGCCTAGCCTGGCCTAGCCTGGCCTAGCCTGGCCTAGCCTAGCCTCCCCGCGGACGGTACGGTCCGCCCGGTCCGCCGGCCGCTGAGTACGTCGGCATGTCGGCGCGGCCGCCCGCCGCCGCCCGCCGATGGGAAACGTCCCACACTTTGCGAACCCTCGCCGTCGGGGAGCCCCGAGCCTCGCCCCGCCCCGCCCCAGGCCTGGACCCTAAAACCTGAATGCGGAGCACTTGTTCCCGGCCTAGGCTACCTCTCTGCACGTCCCGTGTGCGAGCCTGATGCCTGCTGCCCGCGGCCTGCGGGGTTCACTGACTCGTCCTGCCCGGCCCTGCGGGGGGCTCCACCACGCCGCCAACGTCTTTCAAAAGTGAAATTCCGTATCAGTCACGGGCGAACGGTAACGAGGTGAGCAGCAGATTATACATCGGATCAGAGAGATATGGAGTGCGCGGGTGACGCAAGCGCGAACATGACGGGACGGGGCGGTATGAGTGTTTGCCCGCGTGGCATCGCGGGTTTGTCACGGATCCCCGGGCCGCTGGGGCCGCTGGGGCCGTTGGGGCAGCTGGGGCAGCTGGGGCCGCTGGGGCAGCTGGGGCAGCTGGGGCAGCTGGGGCAGCTGTGGCCGCTGGGGCCGCTGGGGCAGCTGGGGCCTGGGGCCACTGGGGCCGCCGATGAGGGCCGCGGGAAGGGGACCGGCGGGGACGTTCGCACAGCCGGTGTGTGAGGCGGCAAAGGCCCGCGGGGCAGCCAGCCAATATAATGTAATTTGACAGGGCGTCATGGATTGGGGCGGGCGTTATGCAAGGAGTGAGTTCGACACTGGGCTGACGACGGACATCCTGCCTCGGCCTCTGTGTGTGTGTGTGTGTGTGTGTGTGTGTGTGTGTGTGCAGGGCAGGCACCCAATGCCCACAGGTCGGCCGCCGGGCGGTATACGCGGGCACAATGAGGGAGAGAGTGCGAGAGATCGAGAGGAGAGAGCGCTAATCAGGGGCTGGGCTGGGCAGGACCCGCGCGGTGACAACCGTGCACTTTCAATTAATGTCAAAAATGGAGCGCATTGTCGCCCCGGGCGGCTGTGCAGCGCGGCCGGCGTATATGTTGCGGGTAACACAGGTCCCTGTGTGTGTGTGTGTGTGTGTGTGTGTGTGTGTGTGTGTGTGTGTGTGTGTGTGTCGGTGACGTGAGGAGCCTGCGCGATTCTTTCTCGGCCCGTTGCTGGAGTACGCGCACAACAAGTTCGATTTCCCTTTCGCGGCCCTCCGCGCCCCTCCGCGCGTCCAGCAGTTCACACCGGTTGGTCCATCAATGGTCGGTGCGATCCGGGCGGCGTGACGGCGGGGTGGGGACCCCCAGAGGACCGCGCCGGAGGCCAGCGAGGCCGGAGGTTTCCCCCCGTAGGTGGGCGGCGGAGGGCGCGCGAGGGAAGGAGGAATTATACACGCCTCGTTAGCAAGACGGTGGAGACCGACGGGGACCCAGCAGACAACGGCGCCTTCCCGCCCGCCGCCGCCCGCTGACCCGGCCGCCAAAAAAGTTGACGGAGATGAAAGTTTTTTTGTTTTTTTTTGGCGCCGCGCCTTTCCTCCCCTCGTCCGTCCGGCCGCGTCCCTTGCCCCTGTGTGTGGATGTGGGAGGTTCGGGCTGCGCACTCGCCGCGCACACCAGCAGTGTGCTTGCCGCAGCCATGCAAAAGGCACGCTAATGCCCGTGCCGTGTGCGTTTTCAATGGCGACCGTGAGACCCAGTGGGACCCGGTGAGACCGGGCCCGGCCGGGGGAGGAGAGGAGAAGAGTGGTGGAGAAATCTCGAAAGCCTCCGCCGCACTCGAAATTAAAAAGAAAACTTGCCAAACATCAGCTCGTTACCAAGACGATTCTATAATTTGGGAAAAAATTTAATGCTGAACATGTTGACGATATTTAGACGGCACGTCACGCGCCAACTTTATTTTCTCGTGCCCGCGGGCAGCCACACCACACCTCAGTGTTTTATGCAAGCACACAGCGATACCTGACAGCTGGTCTGCTCTGGCTTAACCTCTGGCCGTCCTAATACGGCTGAGCCACGACCCTGATCTCGAGTCGATCACTGGAGGTGAAAAAATATGTACAGGTGCTAGACCAAGCTGGGTATGGCGCTTTGGCATCAGGGTGCAGCGAAGGAAAGAAAGAAAGAGTCTTGCACTTAAAGACAAACACACACGCACACACATACACATACACGCACACACACACATACACACACGCACACACATGCCTCGTCCTTAAAAGTCACTGTCTTCGAGCAGTGCGAGCTTAGGCGAAAGAGAAAGGGTGATGCGTGATGCAGTCTCGGCTAAGTAGTCGCCGGCCGACGAGTATCTTGTGTCTGACCTCCACCGGCCGAGTGACACAGCTGCAGGCTGCAGCGCCCAGAGGCCGCGGCGCGGCACCCAGCCCAGCCCTGCCCAGCCCAGCCCAGCCCAGCCAAGCTTGCCCTCACACCGCACCGCACCGCTCTGTCCTCATCAAGGCGACACTCCGCTAACACACTCCTGCGGCCCGGCGGGGCCTGACCTTGGTGACTCCGGGGCCCGATCCGCCGTCCGCCGTCGACAAAACACATCCTCCGGATTGTTCCCACACCGATCGCAGCCGCGCATTGCTCCAGCGTTTACCAGCGCTGCGGCCGCGGGCTTGCGGAGCAGAGCGCCTGCGAAGTGGGAGGTAGGCCAGCACGCACGGCACCGGTGCTCGGCGGGTCGGCCTACCCACTCTCCTCGCAGGCGCTCCCCCCCGCTGTTTACCGGCCTGCTTCGCGAGACACATTACGTCACTTGTGAACTCCCCCTGCAGTCATTATTATCGTCCCATGCTGCCGACAGACTGCGACAGTAGTGAAACCGGCAGACAGGCGGCGGCGGCGCGGCCAGCGCACAGCGTCAGGCAGTAAAGTCTGCCCCGCTCCGAGACTTTCGCGTGAAATTAATTTTGAACTCATTGGGCACTCGGCGTGGCCCGGCCGTGGGCACTCGCGGTGTGTCATACACTCGCTCCTGCATTGAGATCTCCAGCGTGGCAAGACGAGGCGGGGGGAGTGGGGAGTCCATCTGGCGCCACGACGCTTTAAAAGTGATTTGCAAGAAACGTCGTCGCGAGTGTCGTTTTTGCACGCGGAGCGTCTATGGCACCGCCGCGACCCTCGTCCTTGGATGGCACACAGTCGCTTGTTCTGCACCGCGACATCCCAGCCAAAGCAGCAGTCTTCTTTTTCCTGCCCCACCCCCCCTTCCCCTCCTCTCCCACGCCGCCGCTCCGCGTGCGGTCAATCCGAGTGTGAACGGTACCCCTCCTCACCCCCACCCCACCCCACCGCATTTGTCATCGACAGAGTGAAAGCAGTCATCTTCTTGTGTGATGGAAGCAAGGGATGAGGATGAGCATCACGAGACCGCCCAGTCAGCCAGCCCCTGGCAGGGCAGCACGTCCCTCTGTCTGTCTGTCTGTCTGTCTGTCTGTCTGCCTGTCCGCCTGCCACTTTACTGACCCGTCCCCAGGCCGGCGAGGCTCTGGCTGTGGCGGCTACCGATTCGAGTCGCACCCGAACCTGCCCAGGCCAGACGCCAGCCCGGCCCGATGCGCTGCGCTGCGCTGCGCTGCTCGGCTCGGCCCGGACTCTCGCTAACCTTGCCCCGTCCGAACTCCGTCCCTCCGCCCGCCGCCCCGGACCGGTTCTGCATCCTGTGCACTAAGTACAGCGCCCAGCCCGCCGCGGGCCCGCGGGATCGTCGCGAGCTCTTCTCCGCCTGTGAGGACCGCCCGGGGGCCGCCGGGGGCCGCCGGGGGCCGCCGGAAACAGGGTCCAGGGTCCACTCCGATGCAGAGAGCGGCACAGGTGGCGCCGCGGCCTGCCGCCGCCGCGGTACTCTCCATAACTATACGGCCGACTAATTAAATGCATTAGAGATCACCCCGGGATTACAAGCGCGCGCGGCGCACGGCGGCCGTTGCCGGGATGTGGTCGTCATGCATAAGTAGTGCCGGCGCGGCCGTGCCCTCGAAAACGTATTGTGCACTAGGCCGGGGTCGTGAACTTGCGGGGCGCTTGCATATCGAACGCCGCAGCCCCACCGGGACGGGACGGGGTGGGGCGGGGCGGAGCGGGGCGGAGCGGGGTAGGGCATCTCGCAGGGGGGATCTAGAGCAGACACGCACAGTGTCCCAGGCCAGTGCCGGCCGCGCGTGACGACGTACTGTAGTGTGTGCCGTACCGGCGTAGTACTGCCGCCACGGCACGGCCACGGCACTGCCACGGCACCGCCACAGGGTCAGGCATGTCGAGGCCGACGCGTCGCCGCGCTGCCACGCATGGCGAAAGGCGAAATGCGGCTTGTTTGTTATTTGACTGCGCGACGGACGAGACGGGACGGACGGTCCAGTACAGAGGGGGGCGGGGGCGGCTCTTGGCGGGGAACGCTCTGACAAAACTCCTTGCGGGACTTCCTGGGCCCGCGTGCGCTCTGCGTGCTTTTGCACACGTCAGACGAGCTGAAAGGCCTCGCGTCCAGCAAAAATAAAATATATTTGAAAATGGCTGACTTTTACGCCTGGTTGGTAGGCAACACACACACACACACACACACACACAACGTCGTGTGCAAGACCTGCGTGACCACTTGACTCCAAAGCAAGTTGCCCCTGCCCAGTGCCCCCACGGCCGCCCGGCGCGGGGAAAAAGTCAAAGGCGCAGCAGCAGCTAACACAACGGACGGGTACAGTCCAGGCTATAAATTTTGGAGGCCGTTTGGAGGGGCGCTGGGCGCCATCTGCCGGGTGAGGCGGGCGGTGCTGGCGGCGCTTGCAAAAACAGCCTCGTTGCCGTCGTTTTTGCGTCCGAAGCGCCGCGCCGGTACACCCACCACCACCACCACCACCACCACCACCCTGGCGGCGGGCGGGCCCTGCTGCCTGCTGCCCTGCTCCTGCTGCCCGGCCGGCCCAGGCCTATCCTTCACGCTCTATCGACCTGACGCAACCCCAGCAGGGCGGGACGGCGGCCTTCGTTGTGGAAATGGATGGCGGACCGAGCGGCGGTAGGGCCGCGGCAGGGAGGCAGGGCTCCGCAGGGCTCCGCAGGGCTCCGCAGGGCTCCGCAGGGCTCCGCAGGGCTCCGCAGGGCTCCGCAGGGCTCCGCAGGGCTCCTCAGGGCTCCGCAGGGCTCCGCAGGGCTCCGCAGGGCTCCGCAGGGCTGCAGCCGCCTCTCGCCAAGGAATCCGAATAAACATCCACATATTTCATGTGTGTGATGGCGCGGCATGCGCGTGCAACAGGTCCCTGGAGCCGCCTCAGCCGCCGTAGCCGCTGGAGCCACTGGAGCCGCTGGAGCGCGCCCTCACCTTTTACTTGTGCGAACACCATTTTCACATGCCAGATGGCGGGGCGATGGCGAGCGATACGATAACCGGGACACGACACGGTGCGCACAATACACGCATCTGTCAGTGTGTTGGCGGGGCCACAATGAAGAAACCGGCGCCCGCGGTCAGGCCGGAAAGTGAGAGTCAAAGGCAGCAGCGGCAGCAATGCACCGGCCAATCAGAGCAGGCGATAGCGTTCCCACGCGGCCCGGTAAACACACGAGTGTGCGATCGTGTGGCGCCGCGCCGCCCCGCCCTCGGCCAGGCGTGCGCGCCCGGGCCTGGCACTGCCAGGGGGTGCAATCAGAGCTACTGGCCAGAGGGGTCAGCTACCCGCGCGGTAGGGAGTACGCAATCTTCGGGGCGCAATATTCTACACCATTTTCATTTTATTTTTTGAATTTTTTCTTCCAAAAAACGAAATGACTTGTATTTCCGAAGAAAGTTGTTGCAGCGTTGGAAAGTTGTCTTTTGTGTAACAGCAATTTCCTTTTTTTTTTTATTTTTAAGGTTTCGCCTGTAAGGGTGAAGGGAGACTGTCTGAGGGCTGGGCTGCCGGCGGCGCTACGGGGCTGGGCAGGGCCGGGACGAGCGCCGGGAAGAGTGCCAAGCAGTGCTGAGCCGAGCGGCCCCACACCGGCGAACAACTGACTTGACTGTCAGCTGTCTCGTGTCGTGCTCACAGCGATGGCGATCTCCGATAAGACCGGCCTAGGCACGGCGCGCACCTGAAAGACCCCGCAAGGCCCCCCAAGGCCTGTAAGCCCACCTCACGTCGCACAACCTGACGCCGCGAAATGGCCTTTATTTCATACATTTTTCATTTCGCGTTCTGTGCGGATAACCAAGTGTAGCAAAAACTGACTGAAATTCCAACGACAGTATCATTTTCCTCTCGAATTTTAAGACCGTAGGGCGTAGAGTAAGGGGGCCAGTCATGATTTTTTCCACTCTCTCTTGCTTTAACCTAGTTTCATAAAATATTTTGAAGTTCTGGATTGACCTTACTCCTCCACGAAATTAGTAAGATGTAGAGGTTTCGAGGGCTGTCGGGTAGCGAGATCTAGGCGTTGCCATCACTGGTCCTCTTACTGTGTGAAGCAGCTGCCGTTTTATGTAACGGTGGTGGTGCGACTCGCGGAGAAAATCGGCCAAATCTGAACTCGTAACTGCTTGGTGGCTCTCCAGCAGAGCAAGACACACACACACACACACACACACACACAGACACACACACACACACACACACGTGCGCGCGTCTGTCTCCGCACCAACCTCCTACCTCATCCCCAGAGACAGTATAACTGGTACCTGCCATGCGCAGTGCACGGCCAGAAAAGCACCGCGCCACGGGCAAATTAATCAGTGGCTGCTACATGGGGTGAGAGTCAGACGTGGAGAGAGAGAGAGAGAGAGAGAGAGAGAGAGAGAGAGAGAGAGAGAGAGAGAGAGAGAGAGAGAGACGAGACGAGGGGACACCCCATCCCTCTCGAATCGCGACGCCAAATCGTCTCTGCTTCTCGGCGGGAGGCGCACGCTCCAGCTGTTCTCCAGCGGTCTTATATCTGAGGTTTCTCTATCGGGTCTTAGGTTTCTAGTGGGTGTGAAGTTTCTATATATTAGGTCTGAGGTTCCTATTAGAAGTGGTGACTCTATCCAACATCCAACACACGCCAGCCGCAGCGCTATACACAGAGTGGTCTGAACGCGCGCACACTATGGACGCGTAACTTGGCACAAATCAATGATGGCTCCAGGCACGCCCCCCGCGGCCGAGAGAGCCGGCTGGATACGGCTAATCACTTGTTCTCGGATAGTAAAATAGTATTGCTCCTTGGCGGCGCGGCACGGCACGGCACGGCACGGCACGGCACGGCACGGCACGGCACGGCACGGCACGGCACGGCACGGCACGGCACGGCACGGCGGCGCTGTGGGGTAGGCGAGGGGCGCGAGCGCCGAGCCGAGCAGTATCGGCTGTTTGATTTAGAAGCTGCTGCGTCCGAGCGTGACTGGCCCGGCCGCCACGCCGCTCGCAGGGACGACGCGGCGATCTCGTACGGCCGGCCGAAAAATAAGCGAAGCAAACGTCACGTGCCCGCTGCTGTGTGCGCCGTGCGCCGTGCGCCGTGCGCCGTGCCCGCTGCTGTGTGCGCCATGCGCCGTGCGCCGTGCGCCGTGCGCCGTGCGCCGTGCGCCGTGCGCCGTGCGCCGTGCGCCGTGCACCGTGCGCCGGGCGCGTCGCCAGACGGGTATAGTCGGTAGTCACACCGGCATTGCGACAGCGGAGCGTCGCGCAGAGAGGAAAATAACAAGCAGGAGAAATTCATACGCGACGCGCGGTGAGCAGTGTGGCATCAAGGACGCGTAAGCCGTTCCTAAGAGTGCATCACAGCTTGCGGCGGCGGGAGAGGTAATTTGTTACCCGAGCGATGCGGAAAGGCGTATTGTATTGTGGTGGTGCTGCGCCAGTCCATCTTGGCTAGTTCTGCCGCCACCGCTGCTGCTGTAGTCGTGGGCGCCCGGGTCGCGAAGAGCGCGTTTGTCGTGTGTGTACCGGCGGCGTGCGCCCCACGGAGACGGAGAGTAAAGAGAAGAGGCAACTCATATTCCACCTGAGTCATCCTTGACACGGGGTGAAACAGGTCCGTAAAAATGATAAAGCGTACATCAAAATTCCGCATTATAAAAAAGTCAACCCCAATGCAATTTGCAAACTCAAAATAACTTTCCTCAATTAAAAAAATAATTGTTCTGAAATTTGCCGGAGTATTTTAATTTGAACACCGTTCCCTGCTCGTCCTTGATTCATGCTAGAAATCTTATCACCGCGGTTATGAATTGCAACCTCGCGGCGACTCCCGGCAGGAGTCCCAAAGGTCCCGCCAAAGGTCCTGCCTACGTCCTTTTCCGGTTCCGCTTTCCATGTCTTTGTTCGTCCCCCCCCCTCCCCCGCTCCGTCACAGAGCCGCGAGTGCGAGAGAGACGGACAGCTAGCTAGGCGACGAGAATGCGGACAGACAGAGAAGGAGGGACGCCTGCCCGTTCCCTGCGGTGCCCTGCCGTGCCCTGTGGCGCCCTCTGCCCGCGCGAAGGCAAAGGCTCTCATCACCGCCTCCCAAATTACACACCTGGCTGGGCCTCGGCTGCCTCGGCCTGCAGTGCAGGACCCTAGGACCCTCTCCACACTCCAGAGGACCCGAGCCGAGCCTTCCGCGGGCCGGCCGGGGACACTCTACGGTACCTCCCCCACCCCCCACTTCCGGCACGGGCAGCGCCAGCGCCGAGCGCGCGCGTGTGTGTGTATGTATGTGTATGTATGTGTGTGTGTGTTTGTGTGTGCATTTAAACAGCACGAGGAGTTTCCGAAAAGGGCCCGGTCGGGCCCCACGACCGCGGTGCGGTGAGAGGAGGTGGGCGAGAGAGTTTTGCTCGCAGCGCGCGCGCGCGCGCACACACACACACACACACACACACACACACACACACACACAGCCTTTGCGTTGGCGACGCGTTGGACGCGCGAAAGGACTCCCAATTCCGAAAATTAATTTTTCTGCTCGTTTGGGCCGAGACGGGCGCGAGAAACGGACAAACAAGCGCCAGTCATCCAATTGACTGGCGTCCCAATTCAGGTCGCTGGGCCTGCGGCTGCAGCGTCCTCGCGGGGGCGGGCCGTGGCGGGCGCGTGTGTGGCGGGGCGTGTCGGTCCGGCGTCTTCGCAGCAAGACAGCCACGCCGCAAGGCCCCGCAGGGCGTCCGCGTTCGTTCGGCGGCGACAACAGCGAGGCGTGGCGTGGCAGGGCGTGGCGTGGCGGGGCGGGGCGGGGGTGCGGCCGCGGGGGAGCGCCAGACACAAGCAAAGCTCACACAACAACAGCGGCAGCTCCACACAAGGCCACGTGAAAGCGACAAGGAGGTAAGCAGCGATTCCGTGGAAACGCCACCGGCCGCCGCCACCTTATATCCTTCGATGGCGCACACACACACACGCGCGCACACACACACACACACACACACACACACACACACACACACACACACGCTCTCTCTGTCTCTGTCTTTGCCTCTCTCTCCACACACTTCAGAAAGGTATCCAAACTCAATACTAGCAGCCACGGGTGCCTCTGCCCACTCTTTTTCGGGAGCACAGCAGCGATGGCAGACGGCAGCGCTGCTACACTCGCCGAGCCCGCGCTGCTGCTGCTGCTGCCTGGGCGCGATGCGATGCGCGTTCCGCCGGTTCCGCTGCGCTGCGCACACAGTTGGGGAAGGGCTTGACCAGACGGTCCCCACATGCGTGACGCCCCCTCCGGCCCCTCCCCTCCCTGTCATGCTCCACACAACTCAACAACTTCCCCGCGGGGCTGGGGTTCGGGTTTGTGTTCGGCGCGGAGGTTCTCTCCGCGAGACCGCCGAACATTGAGAAAGGAGATGGGGTTTCGAGGCCGGATGGCCGCGCCCGCCGTGTCGACTCCCGGGCGCGATGACATGCGGATGCCAGGCCAACTAGGGAGTCGACATCGTCAGCGGAGGTGTTGCATGCAATGCAAAGCATGTATACGCCGAGCTTCCCGTGTTGTCTCACCCACACAGAGCGCCCCCGCCGCTCCAGCCCGTGGCCCCCCACCCCCTCAGCGTAATGAATGACCGAGCAGAGATGCGAGCGGCAGAAAAATAAAACAGCCCTGGTCAAACTTCATCACTGCTGTGCAAATCCCGGTCAGTTCCGCCTAAAAGGAACCGAATTTTTTTTTAGGACTTTTTTTTTTCGTGGCCCTACCGGCGTCCTTCGCGGGCACGACGCTGCGATGTCATCACGGCCTCCAGGCTCCGGGCCCCGGCCTCCAGTCCAGGCCCTGCTCCGGGTCCTCCAGTCCTCGGCGCGGGGGCCTTCCTTCTCCATCCACCATGAAAAATTGATAAGACGCCGCGAGGCGACAGTGATGTAAGACAACACCACAACGACGGTTTCCAAGAACTAACAGATCTCGTCGACGACTTCAAAAATAGCGATTGCGCGCACTGCTGCCACGCCTGCCAACGCCCCGCCACGCCGCGGGCTCAGTCGCCGGGCCACCCGAGCAGGGATTTCATTTTCACAGTCAAAATGCAATTTTGACCGGTTGCTGGCCACGGAGCTGTGAGCTGCGGCTGCGGAGGCTGCGCGGCGCTGCGCAGATTAGGCGGGGATTTCACCCGAGTTCCGCGCAGCGAAACTGTTCGGCGCGCAAATCATTGTATCCGAGGGGGTGTCCACTCTCGAAATACGTGACCCGACTACTCCCTATTACGCGCTATTACGCTAGTACTAAACAGTTATTACGTCCTAAAATATCAGTTATCGGGACGATTTTGCGCCAAATTCGCCCAAATTCTATTACTATTACGCGTAATGGCACGTCTGGGTGACCCGACCAATACACGAGTGGCTACCCCCTCGATTGTATCTCACCTTTTGCGATATGCGGGCCCAGCGGGGCCCAGCTGTTTCGAAAAATATCAGAGGAAAACGGTCGTAAGAAAAAGGGGCGTGTGAGGCACGATCGCAGAGCCCGCTCTGTCGCTTAAATGCCGCTGCTGTGTGCAGAGCCGTGACCCTCCTCAACCCCTAGGGCTGCGGGCCCCGGGCCCTGCTGGGCTAGTCCAGGCCGGGCAGGCGTGCCGGTCCGAGCGCCGCGATAGCCGTACAGCGTACAGCGTGCGGCAGTAGCAGCCGGGCGCCGGCCGAGGCACCTAACCGGCCGGGGCGGCAGCCGGCAGCCACGTATCCGGTCCAAATCATTTCTCATGAACCCGAGGCGCGGGGCCACGCCACGCCAGGCCAGGCCGGGCCGCCGGGACCCGGTGGGTAACTAATTGACATGCAGTGCAGAGCCGTCGGCAGAGCCCGCCGCCCGCCGCCCACATGCCCAAACCGGGCAGCGTAACGTTACCCAATAGTAGGCTTCCTGCTAAGCAGTGCCGGGATATGCATGCATGGCCAAAACTGCAGACGACGCCGGACGGCAACGGCGGAGCGGCGGCTTCCCTCGGCGAAATGTCCGGATGCGGAGCGCTGAGCGCTGCTGCCGCTCAAACCCTGCGCTTTCCAGCGCCTAGACTCGGGGATGCCGAGAAGGGGGCGCTAAAATGTTGTGAGGGACGGCAACAGAGACAGCCCTTATTGTCAATAAATGGTGACATGCTTTCGCTATCTCGAAAGGTGACAATGCAGCGCCCGGCGGCATACCCACTGGTCTGCCACTCACTCTCACTCTCTCTCTCTCTCTCTCTCTCACTCTCTCTCTCTCTCTCTCTCTCTCTCTCTCTCTCTCTCTCTCTCTCTCTCTCTCTCTCTCCCTCTCTCCGCGTTCTCTCAGCAAGTTTCCTAACCGAAAAGGATGCAAGACAAAAGATTATAACTTCCTCCTTTACTCCTCCCGGGTGAAAACAATGCATCCGCCGCGCTCGGTCGGCCTTTGGGCGGCCAGCAGCCCGGGAGGGGATGGGAAGCCACTGGCAGCCTGTGGCAGCCTCTGTGGCAGCCTCTGTGGCAGCCTCTGTGGCAGCCTCTGTGGCAGCCTCTGTGGCAGCCTCTGTGGCAGCCTCCGTAGCAGCCTCTGTGGCAGCCTCTGTGGCAGCCTCTGTAGCAGCCTCTGTGGCAGCCTCCGTAGCAGCCTCTGTGGCAGCCTCTGTGGCAGCCTCTGTGGCAGCCTCTGTGGCAGCCTCTAAGGCAGCCTCTGTGGCAACCTCTGCTGCAGCCTCTGTGGCAGCCTCCGTGGCAGCCTGTGGCTGGCAGCAGTGCGAGCGCACGCCGATGTGCTAACAAGGTGGCCACAGCAGGGAACTCTCCTTTCGGCAGGCGTGTGCGCCGCTGCACAGCGCCGCCCTCCCCGGCCGCCCTCGCGGACCCCTAATCGCGCGGCTAATATCGTGGGTCTCCCGTGTGGGGCCGGTGGCCGGGGGCCGGTGGCCGGGGGCCGGTGGCCGGGGGCCGGGGGCCGGGGGCCGGGGGCCGGGGGCCGGGGGCCGGGGGCCGGGGGCCGGGGGCCGGGGGCCGGGGGCCGGGGCCGGGCCGGGGGGGGCTGGGGGCCGGGGGCCGGGGCCGTGCGGGCGGGTCGTGCGGGGCCGACACCTCGTGCGGGTCGAGGGCCGAGGCCGGGCGATCACCTACAGTCATCTCCCGCTGCCCTCTGGTGGCGGTGAGAACCCCACGCTGCACCGCCTTCTACGGAGGCCGCCTCTGTTTTTTTCCGGTGTAGCCGAGCGGTCCACTGCTGCGCGCACTGCTGCTGCTGCTACTGCTGCTGCTACTGCTGCTGCTGCTGCACTCGTATGCAAATGTAGGAGGCGCTGCGGGGAGTTTACGAGCTGAGAGGAAGGAAGGAAGGAAGGAAGGGAGCGCCACTTCATGGAGAGGTATGACACACACGCGAGGGAATGCCAGGCAGCGCGCCGATTGCAGGAACAGAACGGTGGGTGCGTCTCCACCCCGCCGCCGCCGCCTCTCCTTCTCCCCGGGTGTCTTCGCCTTCACCAAGCCTTTCACTTTATCGTGCCGCATCCCAGGCAAGAGCTCTTGCGGCGTTTCCGTTGCGTGGGACGTAGCGTAGCAGTGCTGGCCGGGCGGGCGGACGGAACATAACCCCCAAGCCGAGTGCGCATGCAAAGCTCGACGCCGCGGGCGCCGCGGGCCAAGAGGCGGGTCGTGGCGGCCGGACCTCTATCAGGCTTGCCCCGGGCAGCAGGTGGCTGCATCCCTCGGCCCTCTGCCAGGTGTGCCTCGCAGTGTGACCAGACAAATGAAAAAAAAAAAATCATGGGTTTTGGCCCGTCTCTCCGTTGCCGGCGGCGTTTGCGCCTCAAGACTATCTTGAAGTTCCCGATAGCTGACGTGTTTTTTACGATTAAAATCGTGAACTGGTACTCATTCCGTGTTACTCTGAGCGCGCCGCAATCATAGGGCGCACGGCGGCGGCGCCCAGCCTAACCTAAAGAATAAAAGACGGGAATATTTTCATTACTCAAAAATGCAATACAAATAGCCTTAAATTGCTGCCACCGTACCTGATTCTACGTTAAAAATGGAGTTCATACGCCAAATTTTAAGTTTTTCTGATAATGATGGGTCGGCAGACACGTTTCCGCCCGAACGAACGAACGAACAGTCGGCATAAGACTTTAAGCCCGGCTCTTGCCGTTTTAACGAAACGTGTCGGGACGGGTTAAATGTCGCGGAAATTTTCAGAAACATTTTTAAATTTTCCTCGACACAAATTTTAATAACAGCAGCGTAAGAGACCTCAATGCTGGAGTTAATGCACGGAACCCCTTCGTCCGAAACCGCGGGAACTCCTACTTCGCGCAAAATCTCGACCTACGAAGCTTTTGCAAATTCATGAGAGGTAGCCCTGAGTGCGTGGCAGATCGCCCCAGTTTTATCGCTCCACGTCGGCCATTACATCACGACACCTCAACACCTTCGTGGCCGGCCCGTGCTGGGTCCGCTGGGCCCGGCCTCTAGTCAGTCACGCAGACCGTCCGACATGGCGTTTTAAACACGCGTGCGAGGAATGCGCGCGCAGCCATTCACACGTTTTTTGCGGTGCACGCGGCAATGCAATAGGAAGGACCTAGGAGGACACGCGTCGGACGTAACATTGCGAGGTTACACCTTCCTCCTCCTCCTCCTCCTCCTCCTCCTCACAACAACAACAGCAGCAACAGCGGGCTCCCCGTCCGTCTTTCGGACGTATTAGCAAAGCGTCACGCGATATGACGGCGTCCAAGGATCTTCTTTTGGCCGAGACGCGCGCGGGAGCCGGCGGGCGGGAGCCCCCCGCTTCACGTCCGGGTTGGTCGGACTTGCACACGGGCAAAAAAAAAATAATCATGAAAACGGAAAGGGACTAATCATCAAAGAAGTACCGCAGTCCGACAGTCCGCTAAAAACAATAATAACAAGACTGACGTGCGTCAAGGCTGAGGAGCCGGCAGCATCCTGGCCGCCCACAAGCGTGCCGGGGAGCCGACGGCCGCGCCACGGTAAGGTTCTCCAAGTCATGAAAGAACCGCACATCGCAGCGAAGGGAAGAGAGATGAGGCGTCGAATGAATTGCATTCGGCTTATCATTCATGGTGGTCGGCCGGTCGGCGCGGGCGAAATGATGCGTAATGGCGGAGAGACGTCGTTGTTTGCCGGCGCCAACATCAACGCCACGGCCCCGGCCACGGCCCCGGCCACGGCCATGGGGTCCCACGGCGGTAACGGGTTCGCGCTCCACCGATGACGCCCAAAAAAAGTGTATTGGAGGAGGGAAGGCTGATGATGCTGCGATGCGGCCATTTCAGTGGATTCTCAACGCTCCCCGCAAAGTCAGCGGTCGCCGCTCTGGCCGGGGCTGCCGTCTGCCGAGCCGAAGTCTTCAGCGTTTGGGGGGAGGGGGGGGGAGGGGGCAAGAAAGTCTGGCCCGTTCGATCACAAATGGCGCCTTCTGGTTAGGCAGCCACGAGATCTACATGCAGGCGAATAGTGCGGGCTAGTCTACCCCGGCACCCGCAGGCGTTGCTCGGCGTCGCGGTCAAAGCAGGAAGTCGGGACATACTTAATGGACGACGCCTTGGTGAACACACACGCGTGTGCGACGCGTGTCCGCCCGGTCTATTTCTGGTCTACAAATCGGGGGAGGAGACACGCACGGCGCACGGGGCGGTGCGCACACAAAGTCCTTTATATCCTGATTTATCGGCGTCAGAGCCAGCGTGTGTTCCCTTTGAGGAGGCGTTTGGACACCCGGCCTGGGAGATTACGCCGCGCGAGTTGTTGACGGGAGGCGAGGTGAGGCCGGCGGAGCCCTCGGAGGGGACGGGACGGGGCAGGACGGAGACAGGGCAGGAGCTGGCAGGAGCTAGGCGACCGATTCCCCATCTGGATCTGTCTGACGCAGTGCAGGACGATTGCTAGGAGCGGGGCGGGGGGCCGTGGCGCGCGGCGAGCGACGAGCGCGGCGGCAATTTGTCCTGCAATGCAAGCGTCTCTCTCTCTCTTTCTCTCTCTCTCTCTCTCTCTCTCTCTCTCTCTCTCTCTCTCTCTCTCTCTCTCTCTCTCTCTCTCTCTCTCTCTCTCTCTCTCTCTCACCCTCTCTCGCTCTCTGCATAGAGTGTGGAAATAATGTTTGAGTAATGGCAAAGGCGATTTGAGACAATACACACGCGTCACCACACAATGGGGTACACCTGCGTGGGCAGGCGCACCACCACCACCGCCACCACCACCATCGCGGTCCATTAGTGCGGGAGTACGTGCGTGCGTGCGAGCGTGCGTGCGTCCGTGCGTGCGTCCGTGCATCGTGCACATATATCATGTGTGCGTGCGATGGACAAGGACGCTTCTCCGACCTTTCATCGCCCCACGATCGGAACGCGTATGCGCGGGAGAGAGAAAAAAAGGAAAAGGAATTCTTTATTTCCCTCCATCCCATGGACGGACGTCCCACGCATCAATGACCGTAAGTGATTCCCTATATACTCGGAGTGACGCGAATCGTCAACGAAGAAGGAGAAGAATGGGGAGTGAAGAAAAGGGTGAGATTTCCCTGCGTCCGACGACCCGGCGGCGTGTTCCCAAGGAGAAATTTGTAATATTCTCGGTCCACGTTGTTTCCGCCCGGGAAATCATGGGTTCAATGGGGAACCTAACGATAACAAATTACTCGGGGTGACGCAAGGCACGGCCCGGCAAGGCCGTTGGGCGGCAGGTAGATCGGTATCACACCCAACAGCGGCACTGAAAAATGAGTGAAAACTGGGAACGGAGTGGGGAAACTGTCCGGAGTAGGAAAAATGAGGATGCATTCCATTCAGAGGTCGTTTCCGAATGTGCCTGCGAGTACGTGAGTGTTGTGCCACTGAGTAACACTGAGCCATTCCTCCGGGAGATCAGCGCCTCATTCATCGCAGATAACATCCGCGCGATTATTGACTCGTTTCCAGCCTTCACAGTACACGTCGCACCGCAGGCACCACTCTTTTATCGCGCACTGAAAACGGACCATCCTCCGTTTTCTCTCTCTCTCTCTCTCTCTCTCTCTCTCTCTCTCTCTCTCTCTCTCTCTCTCTCTCTCTCTCTCTCTCTCTCGCCCAGCTCCGCGTCGCGGTGGTCGCTTTTCCTGCCACATCCGGCCGGCCATCCCAGCCCATCATGATGACGCCGATTTCGACGTAAAACAGAGCAGCAGGCCGCAGCGGAGGAGACGGCAGGGCAGGCTGCAGGCCGCTGCAGCCCGGCGGCGTACGTGGAGCTATGGAACGCTATACTTCTCGTCTCTGGGCTGCTCTCGGCTCGGCGAGCGCTCAGCCGTAGCTGTGCGGCACGCCGTGCTCCGTGGGGTTCGAATACCGCCGGCCCCGACGAAATGCCATCTCGTGTGCATCGGGGTATGAAAAATTCAACGCGAGGTCGACGACGGCGGCGGTATGACGGTATGGCGCCCCGGCCGCGATCGGACAGCAGCTGTCAACCGCTGCTCTGCCGGTGCCGTGCCGCCGCGCTGGGCGCTTTCCTCGCGAGGGAGATGTTCACAGATAAGTGTAAACCGTGGCGCTGCCGCCGCCGTGCCGGGCCTCCCAAACCGGTCTAATACGACGGCGGGAGTGGAAGCTGGCGGGGGCCTGGCATGAAAGTGTCTCTGTGCGTAGGCGGGCGGGGCGGGCGGGCGCGGTGGTGAGGCGTGCAGATTTCGTCCGCAGGGCCGGGGCCGGGCCACCACGCGACCCGCATCCGAAAAGGTGAGACTGGGCTCAGCTCGTGTAGCCAGCCCCAGGGCCCGGCCCGGCCCGCCTCATTAGAGGCAGCGCACGCTCTCGCTTGCCCTCGCTAAACTGCTCGCGGCCCGGGGGAGAGGCAGGGCAGGACGGGGCAGGAGGGTCGAAAGCGTAGCGGGGTCACCTGGTCATCCAGATACCAGCCGCTGCTATCGGCGGTGCCTGCGGGGCCTCGAGACAGCCGTGCGAACCCCGACCCGACCACCCCTCTAATTTTTGGCCCGTCTGAGCGCCTGCTGGGTAGGCAACCACGACCTCTGCATGCGCGCGAGTTGTGCGGGCTGGCCTACCCCAGTGTTCGCAGGCGCCTGGAGGGAATTATGGCGTACGTCATGGACGGCGCCTTTCGCAGACGTCTCACCTCTGCGGCCTCACGGCGAGCTGTCTGCCGTAACGTGGGAGGGACGGACGCTTGCGCCGCATACAGTCACCCCTTACGACGGCGCGGCCGGTGCTCCTCGGGACCCTCCCGTTACCCCCGCGGTACGGATGACTTTCACTGCGTGGTGATTTATGTGCGGAGACGACCGCTGCAGCTCTTTAACGCGCCCCGCCCGCCCGCGTTTCGATCCTCGTGTCGTAAAAAGAAAGATGGCCACGCGACGTGCGAATTTGTCGTCCGGAGGCTGCGCCGGGGCCGGGGCCGGGGACCGGACCACACGGCGCTGCTCCGCTGACGCCGTGCCACTTCCTCGCGGTTCCGGCCGGTACGCGTAAGTGTGCGCGTAATCCAGAAGCCATGGCTCTGCGTGCCGGGGGGCCGGGGCTAAGGGCTGGGGCCGGGGCCGGCTCATGCCTGCATCCAGCAGGGCGGCGGTTTCATTAAGGCGGGCAGGCGACAAGATTAGCATCGGACGGCTGCAGCCCGGCACCGCGGCCAGGGTCCCCTGTGCCGAGTGTGCACACGCCTCCCGGACAGGGACGTCCGCGGGGTCCGCGGCCCGGGTGACGACGGCGGAGGCTGTCGCAAGCGGCCGGGGCGGGTGGCGGCGGGTGGAGTGGAGATAGTGCAGTGACCGATGCGGCCGTGCCCGCGGGGCTTCTGCCCCTAATCACCCACCATCCTGGCGCGGCCCAGCCGAATGAGCCGCCCGGAGGCGCCCGGAGGCGCCCGGAGGGCACTCAGCTCCGGGGACTCCGGGGACCTCATCACACACGTCGGCCAAGGGAAGCAACAGAGTTTCACTTTCAATATTTCGCGCGTGCCGGCGCGGCCTGGCGTGGCGTGGCGTACGTACCATGTACTCTCCCCTTGGCGGGCGGTGGCGTGGCGTGGCGTGGTGAGGTGGCAGTGTAATGAAAAGATACGAGGCGCGTGGCACGCGTTCCCACGCCGCGTCCCACACAGACTCCACTCTACGAATCTAATGTGGGACTCCGCGGCATATATGGGGCATATATGGGGCCGCAGCCGCCGCGGTGGTGCGAGTTACGTTCCCGCTGTCGCCAGAAACGGACGCGCGAATTTTAAATGAGCTCGCGATAGAAAGCGATATGCCGAAAATTTCACCAGCTGCCGCGGAAGGGGCGGACCACGGCGGACGGCGGAACGGACACCACCGGCGACGCGTTGCGTTTTCGCGTCGTCTATATGGGCCAGGCTGGCCCACTTCGTTGGCCGTCGGGCTGCGGGCTGCCCGCACAAGCCGGAGGCTGCGACTAGGGGACTACGTGATGTGTGCAGATAAAAACTTTTATTCCAGCATCAGATTCACGGCGACGCCTCCTCACACTGCGAGCGCGTGCGTGAGTGTGTGTGTGTGTGTGTGTGAGAGAGAGAGAGAGAGAGAGAGAGAGAGAGAGAGAGAGAGAGAGAGAGAGAGAGAGCGTGTGTATATGTGAGAGAGTGCAAAAGCAGAGCGTGCAGCAGTGAAAGCATTTTCCAAACGGGGATAGCCGTGATGACGAAGAAAGGCGAGAGAGTGTCCCTGCGCCAATAACGGCCTCTTGGAGGTCGCGGCCGGCGAGCCGACGACGCCACCGAGCCACGCGTTGACACGGTCGGCGACACGCGGCGACACGCGGCGACACGGTCGGACTGGTCAGACCCACTCAGGTCCCCGGGGAGGTGCCACGTTTTGGTGCCGCATCGATGTCTCCGCTCTGCTCATTACGGCCTGTAATGAGTGCAATGAGACACACGCGGCCTGCTAATGGGGCAGCAGTGGCAGCAGTGGCAGCAGCAAAAGCCGTAGCCATTCACGAAAACGATCACCACCACCATCATCATTATTATTATTATCATTATCGGTTTGAATAATAGAGGGAGAAAGGAAGGCCAGTAGGGCGATGGGGTGAAATGTAATGAGAATAACAGAAATTAAACAAGATGACGGCCGCCACGACCCTCGGTGTCCGGGAGAAAGAAGAAAGGAGGCGAGCCAGTTTAGCGACCAATACACATTTGGCTGGAAGATGGAAAGGGAGAGCTCTGCTCTGGCAGCTCTGCTCAGCAGAGCCGCACCTGGCCTGGGGCAGCCTGCGGCTGCATGTGCCCTGCAGCTAGCGCAGCACGACACGTACCGCGACATGTGCATGTACACACACTCGGTCAAGGTTGCCAAGAGAAATGCAGGAGCGGCACGGATGGGAGTGAGAGCGCCTGGCGGGTAGGCAGCCCGGGCCTCCGCATGCAGGGGTGTCGTGCGGGCTGGCCTACCCCGGCGCTCGCAGACGCTCGCCCCCGACGCGGACGTCGTCGTCATTTTGCGATCGGGAGAGTCAAGCGCGGAGCGCGGCCACGGGCTCGGCCATAAATCTGGCCAGGTAGCAGCACGGCGAGTAGCCACGGCACAAACGACAGCCTGGCGTATTTTTATAGACGCCCCCTCACCGCGCCCCGTTTCGCCGCACTGCGTTGTTTACAAGGGGCGCTGCTGCCGGGGATGGACGGGTGGCAGCACAGGGCCCACAGGGCACGCCCCGGCCCCAGTGGGCCCCGGCCCGAGGCGAGGCTGCGGCGGCGCCAAGCATCCCTCCGCTGGCTCCGCTGGCTCCGCTCCGCCCTCCCCTACACCGCACCCATGATGTAGGACGGAGCAGCACCGCTCCGACAGTCGTTTGCTCGCGTCGCTTGGTGATAGCAGACGGCGCAGCGCACGACGCGCGGGTAACACGCCATCGCCACTTCCGGGCGCATCATGCACCCAATGAGGTGTGGCCGGGCGGGGAGAAGCCAGCCAGGCTTGGGCGCGCGCACGCACACACACACACACACACACGAAGGAAACAACAGCAGCCTCTCTTCGGCGACGACAAAACTGAGGTAAGTAGTGTGCTAAGACCCGAGGGCCCCCAGCGGGGGGAGCAGGGCGGCGGGCGCCGGCGGCGTGAAAGGCCCCCCGCTGCCTACTACCCTCTGCCGCTGCCGCTGCTTGCATAGGTCAGACGACGCCGCGCCGAGCCGAGTGCGCCGACGCAAACCACTCTCTTTCTTCTTTCTCGGGGGGCAGAGCAGTCAGCAGCCGACAAACAGGCAGCAGTGGCAGTAGCAGCAGTGGCAGCAGCAGCAGTGGCAGTGGCTGCGGGGTCGGGGTCAGTGATCGACCTGGACGGAGCAGTGGCGGTCTAGTCTCTCTCCACGCGTGACGTCCCGTCCTCTGTGCCTGTCTACTGAAAGGAGGATGTGGTAGGGGAGGGAGGAGGAACCGAACCAGAAAATAACTTTAATTTTTGGTGTGCTCTACTCAAAAGAAACAATTAAAAATAGCAACACTCAATTTCTAAATTTCTGACACTTTGATTATTTCGTATATTTTTTTACTTTTTTTTTGTGGGGGCGCGCCTGCTTTCTTAAGTTTTTCTTGAACTTGAATTTTCGGCGTCCACTGAATGCATCGAGGGTTAGTGTTTTTCCCTCGGGAGCAAACAGCTCAAGCTGTGCTGTCGTCTCCGCTGCCCAAAGCGCGCCAATAGAAACGCCATTCCTTCTCCGCGGCAGCAAGCTATGCGCATGATTTTCCCCGACACGGCGGCGACCATGTCATTATTTGCGCGTTTCAATCATTACCGTGACAATTAATTCTGTTGTCGTCGTTGTCTGCACTTTCCATCGCCAGGGGGACGACGCAGGACGCGTCCCGTTCCGCGCATTCCGCCGCCAACAACCCCGCGCCGTGTCCGCGGCTCTGTCAGCGGCCTCACCTGGCGGCTCCTCGCGGCGCCTGGTGGTCAGCGCGAGTTCATTCATCATCACCAGCCTCATCAATAGAGGGAGAGAGAGAGAGAGAGAGAGAGAGAGAGAGAGAGAGAGAGAGAGAGAGAGAGAGAGAGAGAGAGAGAGAGAGAGAGAGAGACAGAGAGACAGAGAGACAGAGAGACAGAGACAGAGAGAGACAGAGAGAGACAGAGAGAGACAGAGAGAGAGAGAGAAAGAGAGATAGAGACAGAGACAGAGAGAGACAGAGAGAGAGAGAGAGACTGATGTGAAAGCCCCGTGGGTGTGAGTGAGTGAGCGCATGCGGTGCCTCCGGGGCGCTACTTGCTGGAAGGTCAACTGCGTGCATCGCGCGTGCAGAGCGTCGTGCACCATAATACTCGTGCTCCACAGGGGGTGCGGCCTTGCACCCGGGGCCTTTTGCCTTGCTGCCAGAGGATGGCGAAAGCAGTCTGCATACGATCGACGCCCGGAGGGACACACACACACGCACACGCACACACTTTGATGAGTTTCGCGTTGAATATCATCACCACCATAATCATCGTATGTGCATGGGAAAGCAGTCCGGCCATGGCAGATGTTCTCGCACTACTTGTCCCAGCAGCGGCGGCAGCGGTGGCGAGGAGGCAAGCAGGAAGGAGGGGCGGAATTCTAAATAATGCGAGTCATAAACGGTGATCTCGTGTATCGCAGACGCCGTCGTCGTCGTGGAAATTGTGGTGGTTGTCCTCCTCGCCGAGTCGTCGGCGCGGGCGGGAGCCGCGTTATTGCAGTGCGGTGGGGCGGCAGTGGCAGCGGCAGCAGCAGCAGCAGCGGCAGCAGCAGCAGCAGCAGCGGCAGCAGCAGCAGCAGCAGCAGCAGCAGCAGCAGCAGCAGCAGCGGCAGCAGCAGCAGCAGCAGCGGCAGCAGCGGCAGCAGCAGCGGCAGCAGCGGCAGCCCGACAACGGGGACAGGCAGCGACAGGCCGAGACAGGCCGGGGCACGACACGAATGAACACGCATAAGGAACAGGCGCACGTCAAAGCTCCGCGGCGCAGATACACATCACTTCCTCGTCGACCCGCGACCCCGACGACCCCCGTAAGTCTTCGTCGGCGTCGACGCCAGTTACAGGCCGGTCGGGAGGGTCCTGGTGTCCCGCGGTGTCCTGCGGCGGCCTGTGGTGACTCGGGGGCACGGGGGCCCGGGACGAGCTGCCGGGAGAGTTAGTGGTGCGCGGGGACTGTCCGGCCGGCGCGGCGCGTCAACAAGCAGTAGTGGCGATCGGCCGATAGGAAAGGGATGCGGGGGACACGACAGGGCAGGGCAGGGCAGGGCAGGGCAGTGCAGGGCAGGCAGGGCAGGCAGGGCAGGGCAGGGCAGGGCAGGGCAGGGCAGGGCAGGGCAGGGCAGGGCAGGGCAGGGCAGGGCAGGGCAGGGCAGGACGGGACGCAGAGGTAGACATGGCCGAGCCCAGACCCCAGATGCCAGCAGGCCCCAGACCCCAGGCTGGCCCGGGCTGCATCCATTGATCCGACCCCTCCGCCAGCCGCATCACTACGGCCTCGACGGTCTTGCGAAGGTTTCATATTGAGTTCATCGGATAGGTTTCCCCAGAATATTAGACCGAAGATCGTCTAAAGTTTTTCCCATGCCTCGGAGCGTGAAGGCTGCCGAAGGCGCTCAGCCGGTGGTGTTGTGTCTCGGCGCTGTCACATGACGGGGGCAACATCCCCGCGGCCGGCCGCCGGCCCCAGGCCCCCGACGTGACGGGTGTAGCGGCGTGTAGCCTTGTGGGAGGCGCGGCGCGGCGCGAACCCGAAAAGGGCATTGCAGCACCGCGACGAGCCGAGCCGAGCACTGCCGACCCTGGACGGCCGTGGAGGGAATGGCCGCTGGCCTGGACGTGCCCCGCCCCGCACGCACCGACATGACACCGGCCGCTCCCCGTTCCACTCGCCGGCCATCGGTGGTATCATTTCCCGTCCGATGACTTCGGGCGCACCGAACCTCCCCGCAGGGACTGGCCGGAGAGGGCGGCCGGGCGGCACCGAGCATAGCGCCCGGCAGGTAGGCAATCCCGTCACCTGCATGCACCGGTGTCGTGCAGGCTAGCCTACCCCGGAAGCTCGCAGGCGTTCTTCACGGCGACCGGAGCAGCCACCACGTCGTCGTCGCCCCACATCCTGTGGCCATCCGGAGCACTGGAGCGGGGCGAAGTATGTACGGATACGTGCGTGTGCGTGCGTGCGTGAATGTGTGAGTGCGCCGCGCCGCCACACGTGTCACACGCTGAGTCGCACGGTTCGCGAAGCGACGCCGAACAGGGGGGACGTCCACAAACAGCGTAGCGCCGTCTCCGTGAATAAATGAGAGCGGCTGCAGAAACACTCCGGCCAGTACTGCGTGCCCGGGGCTCGAGCGCCCACATCCATAGTGGGTCCCGAAACGAAAGTGATAGCGAAAAATGACGCAACTCGCACTCTCTTCGGACAGCGACACCGGCGGGGCGGCGAGCCTCGGCTGCACAAAGGGCCTCATTCGGCGCGCGGGTCCCCTCTCGTGGACATGACGGGGGCTTTGCCTTGTTCACGGGGGTCCGCCGGGGTCGGCGGGGCGTCGGCGGCAGCCTCCCCCAGGGGGAGGCGCTCGGCCCGGCAGGATCAATGAACACGCGCCCCGGTCCGGTGGGTGAATGAAAGCAAAAGGGAGACGGATGAATGGGAGAAAGGCAGGGCACGCGGGCGGGCGACGGGACTGCCGAGGAGAGGAGAGGACCGCCAGGAGCCGGGAGCCGGGCGGTCGGGGTTCGGTAATGACGAGTTGAGGTGACCAGCCTGACGGCCACCCGGCGGCCGCCGGCCGGTCGCTATTAAAACCGATGAATTGCGGCAGCGGCAGTGAGGAGATTATTTGCATCCCTGAAAGCCGAGCGCGCAAGCGAGAGCCTCGGATATGAGAAGAAAACGGAGGGCATTACGTCGGGGCGGCCGCTCCGCTCCGCGCGGCCGCCCGAAACTTGCGATCATTCTTATTTTATCGGAGCGCCGGCGGCCGCAGCGGTGAGACTGGGAGTGAAGAACGGAGAGGGTCTTGTCGGGCCGCGGCGCGGGGACAGGAGAGGGACGGGACGGGACGGGCCGGGCGGTGAGTGAAAGGACTCCACTGTCTGCGGTGTAGGTGTGGTGTACTGTACACGGAAGCCGCAGGGAGTGCGAGGGGGAGGGGGCCGCCAAGTAAACGTCACACACCCCGCAGACAACAACGGCAGGCAGTGTGAACAAGAGGATATAATTATGATTGTCCCATGAGGCTAACGTAGCGGCTTTTTCTTTAGCCAGCGTGTTATCTCTCTCGCATTTCGTGCTTGTTGGTGCAGCAAACGCGGTCGTACTGGCGTGCGCTGGCGTGCACTGCTGGCGTCGTGCCGTATGTGCCGCACAGGTGGCGCGGACGGCGGACTGCGGCAGCCTCAGCGACTCAGCCTCCGGACGCGGCACTGGCACTGCCCTGCCGAGCCGAGATCGGATCCTGCGGCCACACTAACTGCCCGCCCGGCCCGGCCCGGCTGCGTAGGCGGGGAGCCGGCAAGCGCCCGGTCCGGCAGCACCCGCCAGTCTTGTTCGGGAGGGAGCGGCGGGGCGGCAGCGGCGGGCCACCGTCACATAATTTGCCTCCATCGACGCGTTGCCTCCCGAGACGCCGCCGCCGTTGCCACCACCATCACCACCACTGCAGCAGCAGCGGGACGACAGGCAGATCGAGCGGGCAGGGCCGATCAGCGAAAGTCCCCCGCCGTGTGTGTGTGTGTGTGTGTGTGTGTGTGTATGGGCGTGTGTATGTGTGTCCGGAACAGGTTTGAAAATTATTTCGATCAAAGATCAATAAGCATCAACAGCGGGGTTCAAGATCAGGACCCGAAAGCAATTTGCGGGGCTATGAGAGGGCTGTGGAAAGAGGGAGGAGCGGGGAAGAAGGGGGAGGGAGAGGAAGGGGGAAGAAGGGGGAGGGAGAGGGAGAAAAGGGAAGCCCCCGGCCCTCGGCCGGGCAGCGGAAACAGTCCGTGCGCGGGAGGCAGCGCCACGTCCAAAAGTCGGCTGGATTAAATAAAAGCGGAGCGTGGGAAGTCGGCCCCGCCCGCCCTGCCCCGCCCTGCCCCGCCCTGCCCCGCCCTTGCCCCCAGCTCTGCCATTTCCCTCTTTTCCTCCAGGGAACCCGCCGCCGGCCGCCAGCAGAGCCCGCGGGGGCGGGGCCGGCCGGGTCGGGGCATCACCGGGCATCACGCGATTCGGTTTTACGCGCATAGCGTGGTAGCGGCTCTACCGCCTCCGGCCCGCGGGCCGCGGCCACCGGTTGCCACCGGTGCTGTCGCACAGTGGCTAGCTGTCTCTCTCGCACTGCGGCACTGCGGGGCAGAAAACAATGAAGAGACAGAGACAGAGAGAGGGGGAGGGGAAGAGATGCGGCCGATCGTCTTCGAGGGGCAGAGCGAGACAGTCGTAGTGGCAGGGGAGTGCGAGAGTGACAGGTGACCCGCATCGGCGTCGGTGCAGTCGCATCACCGCGCGGGTCCCGCAAGTCTCACGCACGCACGCACGCACACACACACACACACACACACACACACACACACACACACACGGTGAAGGCCCATGGAGGCCGGCTCCCCAGGTCACTGCCCCCGGCCCCGGCACGGGGGCCACCGGCACCGAACTCTCGCATGACATGATCCGGCCAAGCACATCACGATCATGGCGTCATGGCGTCCCTCCCGTCCCCGTCCCCCGTCGGTGGCCAGTGTGTCAGCGGGCCGTCATTTTCGGTTTTCACCTGTGTTAAACGCAGCTGCTGATCCTGCGATGTGTCACTCTGCTCCACATCCTGAGATCCGATAGGCTACGCCCGCCCCCCCCCCCCTCTTCCCAGGCCCCCCGTGAGGTGGGCAAACCTGCCGGCTTTGTGTGCGAGGCTGGTAGCGGTGAGCCGAGTCGGTGTCGGATTTGTAAAAAGTTAGCGTCGGACACTCGCGCGGTGGAGTGAGCGAAGTAGCACGTAGAGAAGGGGGCTGAGAGAGCGGAGGCAAATGTAGAAGGGAGACGGTAGGAAGGGGGACAGGAGGGGGTGGGGAGGTACTTAGTGGACGACTGACCGTTTGCAGTTTATATGGTCGCAACACGCCACGCGCGGCGGTGCGGTGATGACTTCTCTGGCGTCGCCGACACTCCACCTGCCCCGCCCCGTCCCGCCCAGGCAGGCATACCCTGCCCTTCCCTTCCCTCTCACTTTCCCTATACGATCGGTGCACACACACAAACACTCACTCGCTTTGCGTTCGCTCCTCGCTTCGTTTTCGTCGCCGATTTCGTCGCCGAGGGCCTTCCCAGTTTTAAGGGAGAATTATTTATTTATTTATTTCCGGAAAAATCATGGAAACCGCGTACGGAAACCAGGCGTGAACATTCGTTTGGCTCCTCAGTGTCCCGGCTGTCGAACCCAGTGCCATGAGTTTCATCACCATAGCGGCCTCGGCGCTGATGCTAGGGTCATCAGACACCATTGTCATATAGGTACGCTACCTAGGGTTTGGTTAAGACAACCTGCTCCCCCCCCCCCCCCCCAAAAAAAAACTAATTTTATTTTTCGTTAAGATTGTGAGAATTATCAATACCATGGTCGTCCCGTTCGTCGCCTTACTCCTTACAGCCTGTCCCCCTCCCCCCAAAATCACCATCTACACGTCGTTGCAGAGCACTCCAAAGGCACATCCCCCTTTGCCACCCCTTGAAAACTTTAATCTTTCACTCCTCCGCATAGCCAAGTAGAGCGAGTGCATGCCGTGTTGTTGAACAGTGAGAGGAGCAATATAGGTGTCCGCCAGCCAGGCCGGGCAAAACTTTCTAAGCCAGAGGACAAAATACAGTGTGTGTGTGTGTGTGTGTGTGTGTGTGTGTGTGTGTGCGCGCGCGCGCGCGAAGAGGAGAGCAGTGTGTGCGCGTTGTGACGAAGACGCCCGACCCAACGCGTGTTGGAGGGAGACCTGAATGCATGTCGACGACCGACGCCTCTCTGCTGCTGCTGCTGCGGCGGCGTCAGAACTGATGGAGTTGCGGAAAGCGCGTGTGCGCCTCGCCCTGACCGTTTGCTCCGGTCGGTACTCGAACCAGCGTTTGGTCTGCGCTTGGCCCTGGTCCCGCCCTGGTGCGCTGGTTAGTGGAGTGGGAGGGGGGGGGGGGCACTGGAGTGACAACGGCGCGATATCACACCTCATCATCATCAGAAGCAGCAGCAGCATCTCGGGCTGGTGGGATGCTGCAACACGGCACGGCACGGCACTGCAAAGGCAGGGCGCAGCGACGCAGCGGTGGGAAAATCATTTACATAATTCCCGCTAAACGGACCAGAACGCGGTGCCGCGCCACGCCCGCATCTTGTTGCAATGGACGCGTGGCGCGGCGCGCGGAGCACGGCTGTTCCCGGCTGTTATGACTCACTGCAGCGCGCGCGCAGTAATTTGGAGAGGAGGGTAGAGGATCACAGCAGCTGATCACACTAGCCGATCACCCCAGCTGATCACACCAGCTGATCACACCAGCTGGCACACTAGCTGATCACAGGCCGCGAGGATCGTTTGAGGCCGCTGCTAATAGTAAGTTACTTCCTTACTACTGCTGCTGCTGCGCGGCTTCAGAATTAAAAAAAAAAAAAAAAAAAAAAAAAAAAAACTGCAATGAAAACTGTGATCGTAGTCTGTTCTTGCGTAGCAGCAGCCCGCGTAGACGAGACGGCAGGTTACGGGTTACGGAGGAAATTCCCGCGCTCTCACACGGTGCGGGGAGAGGGGGGGGGGGGCGAGCTATTTTGAAAGTGTAGGAGGCGCTCGCTCGCGCACAGCGTGTATGTAATCGCGAGCGAGGCGAGCGTGTGTGTGTGTGCGTGTGTGCGTGCACGCAGGAGGGTCCCGGACACTAGTGTCCGCCCGCGGTGCGGTGCGGTGCGGTCCCGGCCCTGCCCATCCAGCCCGCGGCCAGGGCTCGTCCGTAATGCCGTCACTAGGAGAGGGCTGTGGGCTGTGCTGTAGGCCTGGCTCAGCCTGGCTGTGCCGCCATGTCCGTCAGGGTGCGTCACGTGACCCGGCCCCCCGGCGGCCCCCCGGCGGCGCACGGCACACGCAAAGAGCGTCGGGATCGCCGCGCCACGCCCCGGCCGCAGACGACCGCAAGAGCCTTTGGCGAGAGCCCTGGGAGGCAGTGGCGGTTTAACTGCTCCATCACAGGGGGGGGGGGGGGGGGGGGCGATCCGGAAAAATTTCAGGTGTTTGCCTACCTTTCAGGCGGAGCGCCGGCTGGCTGCTGATCTCACAGGGGGGGGGGGGGGCGATCGCCACTGCTGGGAGGGGAAGAGAGCTGCACCGCCGTACGGTCCGAGGCCCAGGCCTAGGCGTGTGGCCGACCCAGCTGGACAGCCCCGGCACAGCCCCGGCACAGCCCCGGCACAGCCCCCGCACAGTACCTCGCGGAAGCGGCCGCGGAGCTGAGCCGGCGGGGCGCGGTGCGGTGCGGCGTTTGCATCTCGGTGTACTGCACGCTAGCTGCATATTAGGCCGCACCGGACCTTAAACGCCCCTCCCTCACAGCCGGGCTCGTCTCGTCTTCCTGGCGGAACAGCGAAGAGCAAACCACACCCTTCAAGGCCGGTATCATCCGGAAGCGCCAAATATTTAAATTTTTGAAAAAAAATATAGCCAGTGCGAGAAGTATCACGACGCTGAATAAGATATCGCTGGGAACAATCATCCGGCCATGCGGTAGGTCTCCGCTCCGCACGGTCGAGACGAATAATGACTTTTCGGGCGCGGTCGGTGACCCCATCAGGCCATCAGGCACATCGTCAGCAGTAGGTACGCCTCCAGAACTTTGACGCCCTATTTGGGTTCGAATACCGGCTCTTGTCTGGTTTTCTTCGCTACCTGTGCCCGCGGCTCGCAGCCCGCGGCCCTCAGGGTGACACTTCCAAAATTTTTATGGTCATTTTAAAGAGAATACCATGGCTAATTCTCTGTCCAGAAGTTGCGTCAAAGCGCCTTAAAGAATATTTCGTTGTTTAACAAATGTTTCGTCAGAAGGTGAAAAGAATAATGAAATAACTGGACAAAAATAACCGTTAAAAGTATTTCGCTAACGTCCGAAAAAAAATCATGTCAGGCCTAATTCTATGCACCAGGGTCGTGCTGTGATAGGCTGACTGTTAGCCGAGTCTTCCCTTAATGCTCAAGGATACGTCCGGGTGATCCAACTCAGTGGTCGTGACATATCATCAGCGAGAGGTAAGAAGTTCATAAATTTGACGAAACAATCGTCAAATAACAAATTTTCGTCGTCACTTGCCAAAAAAGAGATGGTTCGATTGCTCGTTTTCGTGTTTACGAATCATTCGTAGCCTTTAACAGTATGTCTCTCATGGGTTTTCTCGCCAACTTACGTTTATTTGATGCCGAGGCGAGGGGTCCGGTGTCAGTGTCACAAAGACAGATCTTATCATTGGGGCGGATTGGTGATTGTTCCATCAAAGATTTTTTCGTCGATTTGCAAAAAAAAAAACTAAAAAATAATAAAAGTGGAAGTGATTGCCCTGGGTCCGGGATCGGATTCGATACCCACCCCCTGCGGACTGTTGACGCTTTGGCGACATGACGCCCACGCTGAGGCGCTGCAATGTAACCCGAGCCCGAGGACAGCAGAGTGTCCTGCAGGATCCTCGGACAAGGTTGCCAGACCAGTCCCATCGCCGCCAGGGCAGCCCTCGCCCTCGCCCGCCGCCCGCGCCCAGCCGACCGGCTCTGGCCGCCCGCAGAATCCCAATAAAATCAAAAATGAGGAGCCACAAGCCGAGGTGAGGCGGGAGCGGGGAGGGGGGCATGTTTGCTCCTCCGCAGAGCAGTGACTGCGGAGCCAGGGGGTAAGTCTGGCAAAAAGCATCCTCTGCGAGTTTCCGAATTATTGTCCATTTTCCCAGCTCGCTTTACAGTTGTAATTATTGGCTGAGGCGGTGTGCTGGGTAGAACAGGAAGACGTTTCGGGCTCACCTCATTAGCGGCTGCAATGTCTGTATCCGTAAGTGTCCACACGCAGCCGACGGAGGCAATTCAGCAAACTGTCCTTGCCGTCACGTCACGCGAAAATGACAGAAGCCAGAGAAGTAGCCAAACACTCACTCTCACTCGCACACACGACACACGTGGGCACGGACACACAACCACACACATGTAACCACACACTCGCGCACGCACACACTATCGCGGGGACGGCTGCCGAAGTGGCATGACGCGGTGGGCCGCGGCGCGACGCGACGACGGACTCGACAACGCGACGCGAGCCGCGGAGGGTCGGGACGGGACGGCGTCTCGACACGACCGACAACCTCGCGGGTCCGGGCGCGCGGCTCGACTGGCTGGCCTGGCGGGGGGAGGGGCAGGGCACACCGGGCCGCGGCTGCCGCGGCCAGAGCTGGCGGCGAGGCGGGGCGGGAGACGGGAGCACACGATGCCCAGACTCACCTCAACAACACGGGGGAGGGGGCTGGAGCTGGACTGCTTGGCACGCCGGACGTCGGGCGCCTGCGAGTGCCAGGGTAGGCTAGCCCGCACGACACGCGCGCATGCACAAGTCGTGGTTGCCTACCCAGCAGGCGCTCTTTGTGCTCAGTTTTGTTCGCAAAACCACGTGACCTTTCTCCGCACCCTTTATCATTTGCAGCGTGTGGGGGTGATTCTGGAACAGACTGTCGTTCACTGTAAAAATGTGTGTGCCAAATTACAGAAACTTCACAGAAATTTTTAGCACAGACCAAGCAAGGACCCCTCTTGTGCACAGACGATCTGTGCATAACCACATTACAGAAATTTCTGTGTATTTCTTTACATTGTAAAACACAATAATTTGCTCTATGCATTGAGGAACTGTAGCCGCCACACTGGGATGACCCATAAGAAAGGTCTAAGGACAACAACTAGCAAACAGCGCGCGACCGCAGATGGCGGATCGGTTTTGCCTTGGGGAAGGTATTCGAAGGTACTCAACGGCTCTGCTTTGCGCTCGGCCAGATCACCAACGACCTCACAAGTTGAGAATTATGAGGCCCAATGGGCCTGCATGGGAGCTGCATTAGCCACGGCACCACAGCACACAGCACGTCACGGCAGCGCTCAAGCGCGCCTGCGAGAGCTAGGGTAGGCCAGCCCGCACGACGCACGTGCGCTGGTTGCCTACTCTCCGGGCGCTCACCGATCGGGAACGCCCGGCAAGGAGGCATGGACAAACTTTTGGCTGAGTGACCATTCACATTAAATTGTCCCCGTATCAGCCCTAACCCCACGACGACGGCGAGATCCTCGTCGACGATGTGTGCGATGACGTCCTGGTCGTGGCGCAGGTGCTGCCAGCCCTCCCCCCCCCCCCCCCAGGCGGGGCCGACTTGGTCGAGTCCATGCTGAAGGGTCGGCCCGGGCCATTGCATTTGTATTGTATTGTATTTACTTTGAGAATACACCATATTTATTTGGTATGAATCAATTATTCACCCAAGTATTTCGAACGTTTGTTTTGAACCATATTTCCACAAAAGAAATCAAGAATTATGGTGCCAAGCTTCTCATATTCAACACTCTGCTTCTCAAGGTATTGCCTTTAGCTAGTAGGTAAGAGGAAATTGGGACCGCAAAGTCCCCTTCCCTTCTTAGTTCATTGCCCCTTCACCCACTTCTTTTTTATTTGATCAAGCTACATAGTCAACCCTATTTTTATGGATATGAAAAATATAGAAACAGCTAATGTTGACGACCTACAAAATATACACGAAATATGACCAGTGCGATTTAGCAATGATCTGCATACCGTATCGCAACTCAGTCTTCAGCTAAAATCATACCACGAAAATAAAAGAGCACAACATAACTTGTAATTGGCGAAAACTAAAACAAACTCAGTAATCATTAATTTTTCATACATAGAAAATCTAGGGCTGAAATCAAAATTTCAGTTTCGCGCTGTCAACGTGCAGTTATTTTTGTTTGTGTCGTGCTTGTGTTTGGTTTGATCTTTATTGATTGTTACACATTGTTAGGAAAGTTGAATGAAATTTGACGGGTCAGTTCATTTGAACGAATTTACTCAACTCCTGATTGTCGGTTGAAGCCTGTCTACGGATTGCATTCTGTGTGAAACCAGTGGAAGTGAAACACCGCAAATTGCCAGAAACGATGCCCAGAGTTAAAGGTTCCCCCGCTAAGTGCGTGAAACCAGCTAATGCGTCCAGTACCGCATCTACATGGCTATTTCTTATCAAAGGTAACGTGAATTATTACTCTCCGCTCTTAGGGTTAGGGCACTATCTGATAGGTTTGTTTGCTTTGTGAAGTGAAGTGTATCATAAGTAGTAGACTGGTATGGTTAAAGGTCTCCATTCAATGACAATCTTAAAGTATTTTAAAAACCACACTCCCTCTACATATTTGAATGTGTGAAAAGAAAATGGTTGAAAAATGCCTCTCTTCTATTTTCTAGGAGAATTGGTTGATCAAGGAGGCCAATCACTGGACATTGTCAAACTCCGACATCCAGCATCTGGTGAATCTGCAATGTTTCTTTTTAGTCAAAGTAATGAGACTGTACAGGAGCTAATGACTTTCTCAGAAGACAAAAGGTAATTTTTTAATTTGATAATGATGAAAATCTTGGAATGATTTGAAGAAGATATTAAATGTTTGTTGTAATCCAATTTTAGATCCTGGTTTATTGACGACACTGTAAAAGAGGATGGTAAATTACATCTCTCAACTCCATTTGATCCACTGTTTCTTGTTCTTCCCTATTTGGCAAAAGTATGATTTCATTCACTGAACTGAAAATTTATTTAGTGCTATGTGTTTATCCTGTATGGTTCACATGTCGTTTGTTGTAGGCTACTGCCACCATGCCGCTTGAACAGTTGCTGCATGATGATCAGTTTCCAGAAACAACTAGATTGTTAAAGTGTGCAGGAATTAAAAATTTACTGCAAATTGCCGATCGCAAAGGTTTGTGTTTGGTGATCATGATCTGAGAGTTCTCCTAATGTAGCGATGAGACTCAACTGACTCTCGTTGCTCACTGGAGTAGGTCCTTGCAAAGCCATCATTTGCAAAAAACTCAATGTTTTTTCAGGAGATGAGGAACTTAATGCTTATAAACTTAATGAAGAAAAGCTCATGGTGTGGCTTGCAAAGAAATCTGAAAGAGTAGCTGAGGTCCTGAAGTCCAAGAATATCCATGTGACAGGTGGATCAGTATCTGCCACATTTGTGAAGAGTTCTACTGATGCTGTAGCTCCTAAAGGTAAGGAAAACATCTGATAATTGAAACTGATATCTGTCTTGTTTATGAATTAGTAATGTCTTAATGGGCCATTGACTATTGTTTGATTCCCATTACAGAAGCGTACTTGAAATATGCCCATGGTATTGTATCAGAATACTTATCAGAGGACTTAAGTGCTAAGCTGTATCAACATCTCAAGCTTCCTCCTGAAGAAGCCCCATCCATGAAAAGAAAGTCTGTGGCAGGTACAGAACAGAAGGATGCAAAAAAGATAAAATTAGATGACGAGAGTGCCTCAGATGATACTTCAAAAAGTGACGTCGTTGACCTTACAAAGTCAGAAAAAGTGAGTGCTTGAGATATCTTTCTGTACTTTCATGCATATTTCTTACCAGCACTTGGCATTACCATGACTTCATGCAAGAGCTTCCTTTGATTGTGCTTTTAACTGAAGAGATCACTTTGTTTTATGTGCTGCATTGCAGTGTGGAAATCACCAAAACTCCAGCTAGGCTAGTTTTTCTCATACATGGGAGATTTTTCTAGTTTTCACACTTACTTTCACTTGATTCCTATGGTCAATCGTCTGTGTGTGTGATTCATGTGGATGGTCTTGTGGTTAAACCCGTTTGTATTTTTCGTGCATCTTAAATTGACATTTTTTTTTTTTTTTCAGCAACCTGAAAAGGTATCAGCGAAAGATAAAGCTAGACAGAAGGCTGCTCAAGGTTCCAAAAGTATAACTTCGTTTTTTAAGAAATCATAGTGTTTCTTGACTTCAGAACAAGAGAATTTTCTTTTTTTTTCTTTTATCTCTCTAAGCTCTTTGTTGATTCGATTCATCAAAGCATTATTAATTTTTTATGCACCCTATGTGTTCCATAAAATCTCAAATTAATACCACATTTTCATCAATGCTTACAGACGTCAGGTTGCAACCCAACCCACTCATTATTAATCTTCAATTCTAAAGACTGTTTTGTGCCACATTCTTAAGAAGGGAAAAAACTTTCCATTTTTCAGTTGGGGTACTCTTCAATGAAATTTTAAAAGATTTGTGCCATGCTGTGTTTCCATAGAAGGCTGACAGTCCCCCAGTAGTCCTAAATTTGAATGTGTTGGTAGTGCATTATTACGTCATAAATGTCAGTTTCATGTATATCAAAGAAAGCATTTTGTATTTTCTTTATCATTATCTGCTTTTAGTACATTATCAATAACTTCTTAAAAACTATATATGTAAATTTTGTACTTATTGTTTCTAAAACAACATTTTCTTTCTTTTCATAGTAAATAGTGAGTGTTTTGTTTTCAATATGTTAAAATGTAAGACATTATTGTTTGTAGGTGGTTTGATGCTTCCTATTTACAATCACTTAGGTTGCAGTAGCACTGATGTGTTTCTGCATAGTTGTGGTTTTACCAGCATCCAGTATTGAAGAATATCAGTTACATATCATTGAAGCCTGTGCTGCAACTTTGATAAATACTTCTATGTTTTATTGTTTTAAAAGGTTCAAACTATGAGATAAAGGCAGTGAAACATCCAATGCCATAACTGATGTTTTGCTCTTCTTGTGTTAAAAGCCTATCAACTCAGTACAGAAACTAAACTTGTTTTAAGGGAAGTGCTCCTGCCTACTTTAATCTCTGTGGTTTTCATGTACCAAAGTTCAAACTTACCAAACTCAGACTCAAATTAAAATTCTGAGAAGTAGGAGTTATGAAGCAAAGCTTGATGTCTGTGATTTCCTTTGAACTGTTTTGAAATGAGGTATTCTGTAGTTTTTATGTTATTTTAATTGAGGTACAAGAACGTTGTCCAAGAACAAGGGTTGTAAAAGGCTGGTTCAATGTAACGCAGTGTGCTTTGGTCTTATATTGACTGCAAATAAAGTAATTTGTATCGTTCTAATTCTCTGTAAGTTTCAAGACCTGTTGCGCTGTTGCTAGCCTGTTGCATGTTGAGAAGAGAAGATGGAGGTGTATCAGAAGAAATGATTGCATTAAAGCCATTCTTTGTTTCCTTTGTATTTTATTTTTCATTATTGTCTGTTGCGTACAAGAATCTTAAATGACACCCAACGCTATATTTAACAATACAACAACAACTGCCAAGTACTTCGGCTGCTCATAATGTATGGTGGCTTATTCACCCTCCGCGGTCTTCTGCTTGGCTCCTTTTCGCTCGGAACCGCGAAAGTCTAAGACGAATAAAGTATTGTTGAGATTTATTGTGAATTATCACCTCCAATGTGATCAGATTTTTCCATTTCAATATAGATTTTATCCCTACGTGACCATTTCAGTATTAGAGGGAAGAGAAAATCGGTGACAAATAGGTTTGTTGGTGGTTATGACATTTCTTATCTTATCAATTTAAATAATGTTTAAAGAGGTTCAAATTGTTTTGAAGTTATTACAAGTTGATCTGTTTTAATACAATATCACTGCGGTGGACATGGCTTAGTCTTCCATACTTTTTAAAATTATTATTTTCATAGCTTTTGTCTGTATATGAGCAAACATTTCACACAGAAAATTGTACTGATACTCTCTTTACATGTTCCAGCAATGTCGTCAAGTGAAAATTACAAAGAAGCTAATGTAACTTTAGAGGTGGATGGTGTAAAATTTCACTGTAACAGAAATGAATTAGCTACGCAGAGTCCTTACTTTGAAGCAATGTTCAGTGACAATTTTGTTGAACGAAACAAGGAAGTCATAAA
Source organism: Odontothrips loti (assembly GCA_038380765.1). Classification (NCBI taxonomy): domain Eukaryota; kingdom Metazoa; phylum Arthropoda; class Insecta; order Thysanoptera; family Thripidae; genus Odontothrips; species Odontothrips loti. Next base: position 14,654,926 of record CM076247.1, read on the forward strand.
AATTCAGGTATTGTTGGTCTGACCTCAATCTCAACACCTGTATTGTGTAAATTTTCATCAGTTTCAATTTTATTTTTTTAAACTATTAATTTTCAATAGGATGTGGATGCCTCAGCTATGAGATTTCTTCTGCAGTGGATAAATGATCCTAGTCAGATGGATTCTTTACAAGGCGAAGAAGTTTTGGTTGTCCTCCAAGCAGCTTCCATGCTGCAATTTGAACGCCTGCAGCGAACATGCGAGGATATCATGGTGCAGCGCTGGCTCTCTCCTGAAAGTTGTCTGCAGACAGCAGCTACAGCAGATCAGCTGTCACTGTTAAAATTACATCTAAAAGCATCAGCACTTGCCCTTTGGCAATTTTGTGAGGTTGTAAGGAAAACACTGCTTTGGTGCTTTATAAATTTTAATGAACTATAAATCATATCTCTTCTTGATACAGGTAAGACACACACAGGCATTTTTGAATCTTCGATCTGATGCACTTGTGGAATATCTCACTCAAGATGCCTTATCTTTAGGTTCAAATTCAGATGAATTTCAAGTTTTTGAGGCAGTGTCATGGTTAGATCGCTCTATCCAATTATCACACATTACATATTACATTTTGCAGCAGGGAAATAACTGCTTTTAGGATAATTATAATTTTTTTTTTCTTAGCTGGCTGGAGCACAATATGTTGGAAAGACATCCAGTAACTGTGGAAGTTTTGTCTTGTGTTCGTATGAATTTCATTCCCATTAGTGACATACATAGTATGTTAAATTATGCTTGCATTGACAGCTGTGAGGATGCTCAACTGTTGTTAAAATGTATAATCTGTATCGCAGAAGGCAAGGAGGTATCAACAATTAGAGAAAACACTTTTGAAGTGTTTGAGGTAAAGTATTTGTACTATTTTTGACTGAGACCATTTGCCTCTTTTTAGAAAAGAACTTGTATAGTTTCACTAGAACCCAACTTCTTTTTAGACTTTTAAAATAAAATGCGTTTTGTTCTTTTGACAGGAGGAAAGTTTAAGTGGCCAAGAGGAAAATAAAGCTTGTTGTGAGACGATTCGGAAAATAGCTGGGCACATTAAAGCATGTACCTCTGGCTCTGGAGTTCCCTCAGAAATTAACTCAAGTCAAACTATGGATAAAGATGTAGAGCTAAATGATAATTGTGACAACATATCAATCAATGAATTTAGTACTGATATCATAATGAAAGCAAAAGTTATTCTCAGCCAAAACAAGCGCCAGCTACCTACTATTGCTTGTGTAATCGGACGTTTTATGAGAGATGAGGAACAAATAGCTCTTGATGATGAGAAAAATGATCCAGAGCTCAGCCAAACCAAAAAGAACAGAAAAGAGAAAACTAAAAATGGTTCACCTTTCATTTTTTACTGGGATTCATCTAAAAATGTAAAGCCTGTTCCACTGCTGCCTCTCTCGAAAGTAAAGCAGGGACCTTTTGAACCTCTTGGTTACACTGTTATCAGTAAGGGTGTGTGATGTGCAGTACTTACACAATTGTGATCCCATCCATTACTTTGAAATGAAAAGTGTGCCACAACCATGGTGTAGTAGTAAGAGGTTGTTTTGTATTTCCAGGCCAAGAATTGTTCGTGATTGGTGGAGAATACCTGCTTGGTTATGGAAATTGGAATAAGTCAGTCTGGAAGTATAATGTTTGGAGTGAAACTTGGACATTTGAAACAAGGTATTGTTATCATGACTGTCTAGTGAAATGGTGTTAACTTCTCTGGCAATTATATTGTGAACCATACCAACATAATTGTTTGACATTGTTTTATAAAACTGAACTGTAAATTTTGACAGTCTTACTGAACCAAGGAGGCATCACTCTGTGGTTTGTTTGGATGATGATTTGTACATCATTGGAGGATTTGGCAAATTTAGAGTTATAATGGATTCCATGGACAGATATAATTTTTATACAAGTAAGTCCTAATCCAGAACATTTTTATTCTCCTTCAATTACAATTAAAATACAATAAGTCTTCATTTACTGAAAGTAAACAAACTTTGACATTATCAGTACTACACTGTTCATTATGTCCAATATAGGAACTTGGCATAAATGTGCACCTTTACCAACTAATGTGTATTCAGCTGCAACCTGTGTACATATCAACTTGATCTATGTCATCTCCTGCCTTGTGTTTTGCTACTATCCTGCAAGTAATACTTGGGCTACTCTTAGTGATATCAATATTCCAGCTGGTTCAAGTTTTAACACAGCTATGTCACATGAAAGTCTGATATATTTAACAGGTAGGTTAAAGCTCTGCATGTTGACATTTTTTCTATTGTGTTTCATGTAATCTAGTAATTCGATTAATTTTAAATTTTCCCAGGATCTTACTCACCAGCCTTGATGTGTTTTGATCCCCTCAAAGAAAAGACAATTAAATGCGTAGGAAATTTTCAGAACAATGCTGGTGATGCATGTCTCGTGGGCGACATGATCTATTCATTCTCAGAAGAAGATGAGAGACCATGTGTAGAGGTGTATGACATTGTAGAAGGAACTTTTAAAGTTATTTGGAAAGGAAATACAAGTGATGACAAGATCTCCTTTAAGAAATCGGGAGGATGTTTTCCTCTTGTACTCTATAGGGCATGAGGATTCAATTCATATTGATTAATTGAAGAATTAAACTCTTAAAATAAAATATGTAATTATGGATGAAGAGATTTATGCAATCATTTGCAAGATTCTTAATAACTTTGTGACTTTCCTAAAAATTTGCAACATAGCGCAGTATGCCTCCGGTGCGAAGTTCACGAATCCTTCCACAATGTCTCAATATTGTTAACATATTTAAGGACAACTTGTCCAGAGCACAACCATTAAAAGTTCTGAAGTCATTAGCTACACAGAAATACAAACCTATAAAATAATCAAACATTAATTAATGACTTCATCAAATACTTATTATTTCCAAACAGGTTAAGTTTTAACTTACCTTTGGTTTCTTTTATTTCCTGTTTACTGTACTCATTCCACAGATCTACATCTTTTTTCTTCAGGGTTGATTTCTTTTTCATAAAAATGGCATATTTTTGTGAAATGACCTTGTTAACTACATCAATAAATGCATTAATTTTATCATATGTAGCTCGTCCTTTCAAGTACCTATGTGGTGGAAGAAGATATGTCCTTAATTAATTTAAAATGTGAACAAATACTAGATAGTGTAAAACTGAAATTATAGCAATCGCAATAGGTCAAAACTGCAATACTACAAGATTCATTACTTTGGCACGTTTTGAAATTCATCAATAGTAAGAAACAGAATCTCCGGCACATTCAACAGCTTTGAAGCAGGTGCAGTGACATTTGCTGGAACAGGTTTATCTCCAGTCTTGATAGGCTAGAGATCATATCACATTCGTTATTAGACATTGAATTACAAGTTTTCAAACAAAATAGAGTTTAAGATAAAGGAATGACTGACCTCAGCACTGGGGAGACTGATATTAGATGGGCAGTTGAAACGATCTGGGATATTGTTGATAATAAAATCATGTTTGTGTTTAAGGAACCTTGCGTGCTCTTTCTCCTCCTATAAAACACACCAAGTCAATTGACTTGCTTGTACTTATCCTCAAAACAAACGAGGTGTTTACACTTACTTCAGAATGCTGAAACTCTTCTTGTAAACGTTGACTTAATGACTTTATCTCAGAGACACTTTTCTTAACTTCGGCTAAATCAGAGATAGCAGAAGATTTTAAATCAGCTACATCTAAGTCCCAACCTCTGAAGATCTCGATTACCTGACCGAGAATATATGCTCGATCTGCTATCATCAACAAAGCAGATGGAACTTCATTAGAGTTAATTGCAGGCTTATGATGGACATCCAGCTCCGACTGACGAAAAGTACTGTCATCCGCCATTTCAGCGAAGGAGCACGGGCACGGCTATTATGTGAACACAATAACCACGATGAAATAAAACTCTGAAAGTCCACTCGTCACTCGTACTGATTCATTGGTTTCATTCGCATATGGCGCGAAAGATGGGCAGTAAAGCAGTAAGAGAAGACCGACACCGACTACAGACCTCATCTGTTTTCCTGCGCGCAGGTTTTTCTGCGAATATACACATCCTTTCGTCGAGCGCCTGCTTTCGTGCGGATAACATCGATTCGGTTTTGTCTGCGTTGTCTGCTACGTCCGTCTGAGGCCAATGTCAGAGGAGGCGCGGCCCAGAATAAGCAGAATAAGCAGAGGAGTGAGTTCTTGTGTTTGTACGTGCGTGTACTGCTTTCACTAGAAACATGTCTGGAAAGAAAGTGCTTGCGCTTGTCACCGAGGGCACGGAGGAGATGGAACTTGTCATCTCCGTAGACGTGCTTCGCCGAGCCGGGGTAAATAAATGCAGAAGGTTAATTAAGAGCTCAGAGAGCCGGCTCTTCGAACATCAGTTCTGACATTTGGACTGTTCCAGGTGGATGTGACTGTCGCTGGTCTGGGTGCAGACAAGGTGTACAAATGTAGCAGAGGAGTTATTGTCAACTCGGACACCACTTTGGATGATGCTGTGTCTAAAGGACCTTATGATGTTGTTCTCCTACCCGGAGGGCCTGGCTACAAAACATTTTCCTCAGTATGTACAATTTAGCTATTGCTCATTTCTATTTTCTATGTTCATTTCCCCTACCAATATGTGTCGCATAGTTTGTACTTCCATCTCCCGTTTTGCTGCTTTAGATAATATGTTCTTTTATTTTTTTGTACCATGGCTGATTGACTTTCCTTATGTTTCAGTCTGAGAAAGTTGGCTCCGTTTTGAAAGAACAAGAAAAAAGTGACCGCTTTATTGCTGCTATATGTGCAGGTTGGGCCAATGGCAACCATATTTTCATTCATGTTTCTTCCATTAGAATTGCTGTATGTTACCTACATGTTGTTCTTTTGGTTTGTTATAGCTCCTGTTGTGCTGAAAGCCCACAATATTTGCATCAATAAAAACATCACTTGTTACCCTTCTGTGAAAGATCAAATGACAGAAGGAGGTTCATATACCTATATTGACAACAAGGTGGTTGTTGATGGTTAGTATTACTGCAGAAAGTCCTTTCCCTAAAATAGTTTTCTAGTTTGAAGTGCCTTTTGAATTTTAGTTATTTCATGAAGAGTCTTGGACTCCTTTGGGAGGCCCTGTCACGGGTAGCAGGAGCAGGAAGAATTAGTGGGGGCAAAGGGGGAGGAGGTGTAATTTAAACTTTGCTTATAATTGAACTATATCTCACAATCAGTTTTCTTTTGTTGCAGGAAAGTTGATTACAAGTCAAGGTCCTGGTACAGCATACAATTTTGCTTTGGAAATTATAGAGCAGTTGCTTGGAAAAGACGCAGCCTCACCTGTTGCTAAAGCCCTCCTCCTATAAGTGTCTCGTTGCAGATTGCTTTTCCGTTCATTATAATTTTGTTTGTGGTAGGTGAAGATAGTATGCAAGTAGATAAATTCATTCTTTATGATTAATGTATTGAGAAACTCAAATACAGCGTAGCAAGCACTCTGCTTTTCTGAGGACACACATGTAACAAATTATGTAATGCACCATTTGTTGTAAGACATCCAAATGCTCTTGAGTATAAAAATAAGCAGAGTAAAAGATACAATAAGTCAATACAGCTCCCTTCCTTGGCAACAGTACCTCTATCGTTGATCACATATGGTAACAGCCAATAAAACTTTCAGTTAAAACATAAAATAAGTCATTGTGTTCAATAATTGATACTGTGTCATTCCTTCCCAGAACACTTAAGAAAAGAGGACAGAACTCGTCCTCATTGATTTTACACACAGTGGTACGGAGTACCCATGGTGTGAGAACTGTTCAACTGATGTTAGTGCACTATGAGCATAGAACATATATTTACAAAAAAATATTATACAAAAATCTGACATAAAAGAGGTACTAGCCATTAAATTATAAAAATAGGGGACTGTGATGAACTCTTCCATGATCACTTCAACAAATTTGTCCAGTGTAGCAGTATAAATCAGTGATCAATAATAAGAACCAGCATCAAAGATTAACATTTTTAAAAAATGAGAGAAAAGGATAATTCTTCTCAGAAATAACTCTGACAAACTGGGACATTTTGATCTGGCTCCCAATTTACTGGATTACATACATGCCATGAGCCCTTTCCTTTATTTCCAGCACTTCCACACCATCTAACCACTTTTTATTATCCCGTCCAAGGCTTTAACTGCTTCAGGAACATTCAGTTTCTCTATAGCATCCTTGAATACAGAGAGTGAAACCTTCTTTTCAAACTGAAACAGAACATTCATTTTTAGAGTGAAAAAAAAAAAAACATTAAGAGAAAAAAGGTTTAATACAAAACGTTTAAATCACACAATCTGCTGGATATTACCTCAAGGTAAGTGATTAGACAGCGAGTGGGACTTGCCACATTTGAAAATGTTCCCACTAAAAAGTGACATTTAAGATTTCGACACACAATTTTCCATTTTTCGCCTTTATCTAAACTGGCTGCTAGGATGTCAATTGTTGTTTGATCCAAACGACCAAAGTTTCCTGTTTCAAAACAAATAACAACATGATAATTGTTGGCCTATCACATGAAAGTATATGCGGTTTGTTAACCGTGTTGAACAAAGAGTGGACTCAACCACTGTGAGATTGCTGGTAATCTTAGGTGTGTTCAGCCTTCAGTCATTGCCAGAAACGGCCAGTAACATGTAAACAGTATTAAATATTTTAGTGAAATACTAGCCTGATATTAGATCTTGGCCCCCATCCTAAAAAAAAAAAAAAAAAAAAAAAAAAAAAAAAACAGACAATGTGAACATACTATATAATGAATCTTACATACGAGATAAACTAAAAATTTTCACAAACAAATATCAACTATTAATTATGAGAGCGACAGTCACCTTTCTTTTGACGACTGGTTTAGAGCCTCCTTTTGAATTTTCTGAATTATATTTTTTATGATGTGTTGCTTTTTCGTCCTCCTCTTCTTTTAAGTCTATCCTTAACTTATCTTCTTCCTCATCATCATTACTGTAAATGGCATCTTCAGCATCTTTGAATTCCTCATCTTCATCATCATCTTCATGTTTCTCCAACACATCTTCTTCGTCATCGTTAACATCATCATAATCTCCTTCTTCATCATCATCATCGTCCTCCTCCTCCTCATCATCATCCTGATCATCATCATCATCATCACTGTTACACATTTCACGCTTGCCATCTGTATTGATCATGTGATCATCTGCCTCAGAACCCTGGAAAAAATTGTTCTCAATATTGTAAAATTATCATGAGCTAGGGTTCCTTCCTGGTGCTCCTATTTTCAATAAATAGATACCTAACAGATGGGAAGGTCACCCTGACCATAGCTCAAGTACTACAAAATATTCTACTTGAATAAACTTCAAATAATAACAAATGTGTACAGCAAAAATATATTTACCTTCTTAAAGAGAGACAACATACGTTTCTGATTTGGATTTATCAAGTCCTGTGCTGTCTTGTTATTAAAGTTAACTTCATCTGGATTTAGGGACTCCTAGAAATGAAAGCAGAATTTATTAATTTAAATATGTAATAAAGACTAAAGTTGTGCAAAAACTGCAATAGTAATCTTACTTGACACAGCAAATAATTAACTATTTCATCACTGTCAAACTCTACAGCCAAGTGTAGAGGTGTCTGCCCAGCAGTGCCATTTTTCACATTGACATCTGCACCCGCAGCAACAAGCAGCTTAACACCATAAAGATTTTTCTGTGTAACTGCTATATGGAGAGCTGTTTCGCCTTTAAGAAAAATGAAATAATCCAGATAAGTAAATGATCTATAGTTACCTGGCCCTTTCAAGAGCATGACAGTATTTCAATGTTGAGCTCACCCCTTTCATTTTTCCTATCAAGTTCTATTTTTCCATTGGAATCTCTTGTTGGCTTAACAGAGAGCAGAACTTTCAAGCAGCCATTGCGGTTTAGTTTCATTGCAATGTGAAAAGCAGTGTTTTCCTTATAATCGGTCAGATTAACATTAGCTTTAGCCATACAGAGCAAATTTAAACAATCAACATTGTCTTCTTCAACAGCGACCATTACAGGTGTCTAAAATAAGCCAAAACATTTTTGTAAAGAATGTTTTCCTTGTACATTTGATGATTACAGCAACAAAAAATGGCTCTTGAAAGAAGTCAGTTACCTGTTTCCTTTGATTTGTTGTGTTTATGAGTTTCAACAAATTACTTTTTATGATCAAAGAGAGAAGATCACTTAATTCTTTAAGTTGACCATGTAGTACCGCAGCATGCAATGGACTGAAAACGAGTAGACATTTTCTCTGAGATTTCCGGCATCAGAAAAAAATTAAAAATAATACAAAAGTAGTAGGGTGGCCCAACGCTGGCCACAACGAGATGGGCAGGTATGGGACCAGCAGTCCACTTTTACAAGAAGTCTACAGCAAAACTCACCCATATTCTTGGTCTTCTGCTCTAATGATATTTTTCATATCCTGCAATCGGCTTGGATGCCTGCTCTTCATCAACTTCAGAAGTTTGGAGTATGATGCTTTTGCTAAGCCTGAAGTATCCCCCTGAAATATGAAGTAACCAACCTTACAGTTGCTATCGACAAACACTATAAACACTGTATAATACAAGGTAATGACAAATAATATAACCTTTCGCTTCAGACAGTCAGTAACATCTTGCATTTCGTGCTCCAACCCTCGTGTCTCGTGCCACAAAGTATGTTCTAAAAAGTTAATGATAATAAAATGCACAAGCAAAACATCAGCATCTGAGAAAGTGATGAAAAATGATTGATTCCAACAATCACAATAGTCAAGATACACTTACTCTTCTTGACTGCACCATCTGTCACTAAGCCATCCTTAGGACCATCCTTAGGACCCACTGAAAGGAAAAATCAGAAATAAGTCAAAAAATTTCAGTCAAAAATGCTACAAAACTGTACTTTATTGTACCAAGCATGTTCAGAGCAAAATAAGACTGTTTATTGTTTATATTTGAGTTATTTGACAGACATCCACACTGAACACATTAATTTGTAAGTAAACCTGTCATACTTACTTCTACCAATAAGGTTTCTAATGCTACTTGGCATGCTATCGATATGCCAAGTCCCAGATTCATGATCCAGAGGCACTACAAGAGAACAATCACAATGTGCTTCACAACAGATACAAATAACAAGAGCAGCCAGGAATTTTTTTTATAAAAAACATAACTATAAGGAAACAGGTGAGAGTGACAACACTTACAGTCTACAAATGTCTCCATACCAGGAGACTGGCTATTAGGGGGATAACTGGAATTGAGATCAGGTTCCAGAGCAGCAGCTTGGGATACAGGAACATCAGCCCCCTCTAGTTAGAAAAAAAACAAAAAAACAGAAATGGAAACAATAATTAATACACTTCAAAAACTCACAGCAACAAGAGCAAATCACTACAAAACTTTGTTTCACTGGGGGTGAAACAAGAGAAGTGTTCTTTGATGACTACGAAATTTCATTTCATAATTTATCCCAACAGGACCTTGAGGTATAAAAACATTACCCTACCTTGAAATGATTTTGAGTAACCTGAAAGGTACAAGAACACAATTTGAACATAAAACCACAGATTAGTAAATAACAGTTTATTAATTCACTGTATAATTATTGCCATAGATTAGATTCCAAACTTACTTGAAAATTCACTGGAAAGTATGAATTGGGTAAATTCATTAAGGTCACCAGGGTCATTAGTAAGTGCTATATTATTCATGGCCTCAAGTATCACATCACTTGGAAGATTCCAACTGTTGAAACTGGAGGTTTCACTACCACTCAGCATTGGATCATCATCCGAGCTAAGACCTAAATTTAATTACTGTTAAGTATGATGTAGTCACAGTATTCAGAAAAAAAGAATTCAACTAGCTTACCTGGTTGCCTGCATCTTTTGGGACCCTCAACACTACTCAAGCTATCACTGCTCGAAAGTGCATGATGCACTCTCTTAGCTGTCAAAAATGACAGGATAATGAACAATATGGAGATGTAAGCCATGTGTAAGCTAAGCTAATACCAACAAATAGACTCACCCATCCTGCGCAGTGGCTTGTAGGTGAAACTTATAGCTTCACTTCTCGCACCGTCTTTGGGTCTAAGAAGTTCAACTTTCACACCAACACTCTCACGAATATCAGTTGTTTTAAACGGAGGGGTTCTGGTAAACAAGATCGGGAAACCAATTACAGCAAAATTCTAACCACAAGAAATTTTCATGATTAGAACTATGAAGGTAAAGCAGCATAGTCACCTAAAAACTATAGCATATTGGTGATGGACATCATGTTCAGTGAAAAGTCCAACATCACTCCATATTTCCCGATTTTGGTCATCAAGTTCAAAAAACCGAACCTGAATATTTTCTGGATAAGATAAAAATATGAATAAGAGATTGTGTCATTATATTAGCCTTCTTAAACTGCACACTGCTGATTCATGTACTTACTCTTGCAAACCTTTTCTACAAGAATAAAGATTTCATCATTGCCATTACAAGAACCAGCAACCCTATCCATTCGGCAAATTTTGAGTTCTCCTGTTTCAGCACTTTCTGAACATGGAATGGTTTATAAAACGTGTTAGAAGATGGAAAGGCAAAGGTATATAAACACATGTAGGTGATTTTATCTTAAAACACTTACTCATATTTTGAATAGTGTCAGAGAATATTTCTTCACAAACATGAAATACTTGACCTAGGGGACCTCTGCAAAAGGCTTGGAAACAAAGTTTTACCTTGTTAGGGTCTATTTTCTCTGCTTCTGTTTTAGCCTCACTTTCAAGCTGCAGGAATGTAAAAGATAATTCAATCAGTTCAACACATGACGCCCTATATTTCAAAAGAAGGTTTAATTTTTATTTCCAGATATTTGCCTCGGGCATTTTCTCTTTCAAAAGTCTTTTTAACACTTCGTCTCCTAAGTGTGACAAATCATCATCCCTCTTTAGCTCTTCCATGAGCATGATTTCCTTTTTACGGACCAATTCTTTTTTGAGATCCTTCTTAGACATGTGAACTATCCCTAATCCTTTGAACCTAGAGAAACATTAATGACAAGAAGTCAGTACGAAAAGTTTTGATACAAGGTGACAGATTCTTGAAATAATTTTACTCACTCAGCTCGATAACCATTTCTTTCTGAAACTACTATTTCATGGTCCAAGACTTCTCTGGAGTTTTCTTTAGCTATCAGCTGATGCATATGTGGTATTGGCTTCTCATCTGCTGTGTATAATAAGCAGCGAATAATGGCTTCTCCATCAAAATTTACAAGCTGGAACAAAAAATGGAGACATAAATTCAGCAGTATCAGTAAGTTTCCAAGGTCTCAGTTCCAAGGCTTTGGAGGAACACTGTGTTCCGAATAGATTTACGTGGACACTTGACTTTTACAACTGTTTCAAATGCAAGTATATTCATTAGAGTCAATTTAAGTCTGATAGGAAAGAGAAATTAAAAATTGTATGATATAAACGACAGCTGAACATACCTCTACTGTAGGAAAGGTTTTCTTCTTGGAAGTTTCCTTGCGGCCCAGGAGGCTACCATGAGCACCTTGCATTTCAGACCTATACCGGAATCTAAAACCTGAGACTGGCTGCTCCACGATTTGTAAATAAGGTCGATCTGCGGTGCCATCTGAAAATTTGACTACCATTTAACACTCTGCTCTTCATGAAGTAACAAGAATTCACACAAATAGAATTTTATTTCTTTCACTTACTGGACATTTCACCTTCATCAGAGTATGTTGGTGAAAAAGGTCCAGATAAACTGGAAGCTGACGGACTTGGCGTAGGATACATGTGTGTTTCTATTGGGAAGGAAATAAAGGAGAGGTACTGATAACATTAAATAAGACCCATCAAAATCAGAGGACATTAATAACTTTTGTGTATTCCTCTGGTGGGGAATACCCTACAGATTCATCAACAACAATTGTTGAGGGAATGTGAAATTGTGCTCACTTGCCAACCTAGAAGATGTCTCCTAAAATACCAAAGATACTCAACAAGTATCAAGAAAATATGCCGTTGAAATGTGGTAATTAGTCAGGTACAAAGAGGCAATGCAGTGACACTTCATTTTCAGCAGGTCAATGTTAGCTTTTTCACTCTACAACGGAAGTGGGAAAGCTTTCCACCTCTAACCTATGAAGTAAATCACTTAGCATTTTCAGAAACTGACCATGATTAGAAGGAGGGTGCCAGTTTCCAGTTTGACATAGTTGAAGTTCTTGAACCGGGAAACTGTTGTAATATCGCGTTACATCTGACGCTGCCATATCGAAATTATATCAACGTCGCTCAGCTAATCGGTATCGGCGACACAATGCTTATCAAAACTCGGCAGACACCATTCTTGATCGCTACACAACGATCCTCTTGCACGGCACGTTGAGGTGTGAAAACACAAAGCAACAGCGTGAACTTCTGTGATACGTACGTGTGAAGGCTTACTCTATCTAGGGGAACCCCCGGCAATTCCTCACTTCCTCGGCATGAAACTCTGTTGTTGGGTGGGTCGTGTCATATCGGTTGCGCGACTGGGCAAGGGGCAGGGGGAAGCGGAAGCGGGGCGGGGTGGCGGGGAAGGAGGAGGAGGAGGAAGGGGAGGGGGGGGGGGGGGTGCGGACTACTGCGAACTGCGAACCAGCGGTGACCGAAGAACGGGGAACTACGGGACGGGAACGGCCCGGGACGGCCCATACGGCCACAATCACACCCTACCATAAATCACTGAAATTATGAGTGTTCGGTCTGTTCGGTGACTGTCAAGAAACCAAGGTGGTGACAGTGAAGAGAAACGAGTGCGGTATCCATGAGATAAATGATAGAATATGGGGAAAGTGTATTTTATTTGTGTTTTTAACTTTTTTTTTACTTCAAACAACACACGATACTACAACACTTATTTTGAAAACCCAGTCTTTACATTAACAAGAATTACAGAACATTCAGAGCGCAAAATTACTACTCCCATTTAAATGATGTATTCTGGTAGTCACCATCAGGGCTATCATAATCTTTGATAGGGGGTGTTAAAGTTGGTCCTTTCACAGAAACAGGTAACAGACTTTCATCAACCTGCAATTCAAGATGCGTAACAATGAGCATTATGTGTGACAGACAATTGCCAAATAAAAATGGAGAAAAAGACTTACGATAATTGCAGCTTGATAAAGTTCCTCTGATTCATGACGAAGTTCATCGAGGGCTAGCCTCTGAGAGTAAGCAATCCTATCAAGCATTTTTAAATCTGTATAATGCTCCACTTGGCGATGGTGGGACCACTGCTTCAGCAACAAAGCACGCCTCTCCTCTTCTTCAGGACTAATATCCAATTCTGCTCTTGTTCGTTGACTGTAAGGGCAGAGTTCATGAAGATAACGATTTGAGATAATAGGTAAAACATAGTCAGAGATAGAGGATAACTCACTCAATTTGGTCCTGAATATGCAATGGTAACTGCATCTCTTCAATTGGCTTCAGTGATTGGGCATTTTTTGCCAAACGCCTGATCTCCTTTTCAAGTTTTCGTTTTCTCTTTTCTTCCCGCAGTTTCAATTGACCTGGATCCAACTTTTTCCTCGCTTTAAGTGGTTCAGCGCTAAAGGACCAAAACATAAAATATTATATTCTTCAATACAATAACCAGACAAATGCAAAGTAATTAGAAGAGAGACATCAACAACTTACTAAAGGCACTGTGTTGGACAGATAAAATTAGGTGAGTTTACCGAGATAGTACGTGATGATAGGGCAATTGGGCCCTGCCTAATGGCCCCAACTGCAAGTCTGGAAAATAAACAAGTAGGGAATGTCATAAAGTTTAGGATAAAAGAGAGGAATGTCAGGGTCCAACAACAGGTGCACTCCAGAGTCCCAGAAAGCGTTTCACAGATTTCTCGTTGGTTGAAAAATAGGAGTGTATCATTGATACCAGTACATAAAAGTGTTTCTAGTTATCAATAACTTTCTTAGCACCTCATAGGTTAGGGTACAGATCACATTCGATAAAATATCAAAATACTATGAAACCCAGTGACAGTAGCTAAAATAAATAATGACATATGCTAGGACGATAACATACCTTGAGAACAAAGTAGGCAAATTCATATTAACGCAGAGTATTCAGGCGAAGTTTCCGTACTGCTTCTGCTGCTTCTGGTATCCATGTGAAGCAGCGGATGGCGCGATGGTGGCAGCTCCGACGCATTATTGGCAGGTGAGGGTCGTTCAAAACAAGAGTTTTAAGGGTTAGGTTACAGTTGTAACTGCTTGGTGATGTCATGTTTTTTAAACACAACGCAAATTTTTACTTAGGAATCAAAGTAGACTCAAAATTGTATTTTTGATGTAGTTAGTGTGGTTAGAGAAAAATGGCAGTAATGGGGGACTTCAAACAGAAGTTCTCAGGACTTCTCAATAAGTTGGTTAGTGCTGTTCAGCTGTCACTGTGTAAACATTTGGTTCATAATATATGTTTATGTATTCGTTATCCTCATGCACCTTTTAAAAAGCGTGTCATGGCGCCTTTGTGCACCCAATTCAATATGTTTTTCCTGTCATTTTAATTTCTGTTCTTTTTTCTCTTTCAGTATCACAATTATTTTCTTGACATACTTTTTATTAGTATTTACCTCTTCACTACTTCAGTTTTATTTTTGTCTGTTGTAGGGGAATCAGTCCAGATTATCCCTCAGCAGTCCATCTGAAGATGTCTCAAGACCTATTTCAAGTGAAGAATTAAGTAACGTTTCTGCCAAAGAAAATGATACACCTGCCGCGGAACCTGAAGAAATTTTGTCTGATGATGAAATATTGGAGACTGTTGAAAAAGATTACTTTAAAGAATCTGGATTTGACCCAAGCAGGCATGAGTTGAAGGTGAATAATAATAGTCCATTATTTCTTGTCAGCATATTATCTTAAGCATGCTTAACCAAATTTATAATTTACAATAATTTTGCAGAAAATAAGTGAAAAGTTAAATTGTGATGAGATTTTAAGTCAGTCTGAGAAGTTGCACAGACAACAGAAAGTGGTATCTAAAAAGGTACTCTCTCAGATTCTTACAAACCAACGAGCTTGTAATGAAGAATTTGAAAGGTATTTCCTACGATTTATTCCACACCCTCTTTAGGTGTGTGATCTCTCCTTGTTGAATTATTATTTTTGATCATCATTATTATTGTTAATGTTTGGTCAACAGGGTGCAGAACCTTCAGTCTTTGCTGCGAGAAACTTTATCCATCTGTCGAGAAGGACGCTGTAAACTTGGTTTGGGAAAAGAACAGTTGACAACTACAAGTTTAGGAATCCTTGCAAATTACCGCAAGAGACAACTGCTTCGTGATCTACTGAGTTCTCTGAACATAATCAAAACACTTGTAAGCAAACATCTTTGTTGGGCTGTTTCCTTATCAAACATGTAAAAGTCATTCAGAATGGGGAACTAATTATTTATTATTTTCCAATTTCAGCAACGCTCAGAAGAACATATTCAAGTTTTACTGAGTGAAAATAGATTTGAGGATGCAATCAGCCAATTGCTTAATTGTCAGTCTGCTGCTTCTTCATTGAGACGTTTTGCTTGTGTGGCAGCTTTGAATGGGAAGCTTCAGGACACTTTGGTGATGACAGAAGAACAGCTGGATGTAGCCTTAGGAAAAGTGAGGAAAAGTTTAATAGTTAGTTATAGTCTTAAACATTTTGGTGATTTTCATGTCAAACCATGTACATGAACTATGTCATTCCTTAGATTTGTGAAAAATTTGATGAAATGCTGTATGGAGGGCTTCAAGCTGCATATGCTCGATTGGGCAAAACTCAAGCTGCTATGGATCAATTGCATATGCATTTTACATCAGCCATTCAGAACACAGCTTTAAAAGTACTTAGAAACTTTGTGGGGAAATCAGAGTCAGCTGCTGTCACTAGTGGAAAACAGTACAATGAGCTTTGCAAAGTAAGTCCAATATTCTTTGATTTGTTGTATAAACAGTTTAAACTTTTACAGTACCATGGCTCTTTTTATAACTCCTAACATTTTATTTTGATCAGAATGTCAAGGAAGAGAATTTTATTCCCTGTCTTCAAGAGCTATGTGCAAGCTTATGGCGCATTGTTTGTAGTCACCATAGGGTAGTGCTTTGGCATCAGAAACATTCGCTTGATGGCAGTTCTTCGATAAGTAAGTGTAGTATATGGAGACTTTGAATGTATTTCGTTGTGATTATCAAAGTTGCTGATCCTACATCTTTTTCAGATAAAGGAGGTGATCTTGAAGTGAGTTTTACGAATGAGTACATAAGGCAAAAACTAGAAAGCATGCAGGCAAGAATATGGCAGGATGTACAAGCCCGCTTCTCAACATATCTTTTCTCATGCGATTTAGCTTCCTTCAAATTTGACAACTTTTTGCAAGTTCTAGGTCTTGTTCATAGGTATGTACGTTTTATGCCGTACCTCAGATGTACAGTTGATAATTAGCATTATTGTATCAAATTTTTATTGCTTTTCTCATCCAAAAGATAATCCACATTATTTTTCCCCCATTTCAGGTTGATGGAGGTAGGTGAAGAATTTTGTGGAAGCCAGTCAGAAGAACTTCAAAAATCTATAAGGCAACAAAGTGAAAATTACTTTGGAAAGTATCATGTTAACTGTTTGGAAGAGCTTCGTATTTTCTTGGAAAATGAAAGTTGGACACATTGTCCTGTTAAAAGTGACTTCACCTGCCTTCAACTCCAGGTAATTTACCACCTTTTTTAGCATACCATATAATGCACAACTAATTTCATTGCACAACAATATTCAACTGTATTTCATTCCAGGAATTTCGTTCTTTGCGTGGAGCAATACAAAACATCCATGTGCATGAGCAGCAGCAGCTGCAACAAAGTCCAGACAACAGCAGTCAGTCACAAGATGGCAGCTCTGTTGCTGGTGGTTTTTTTGCCCGGTTTTCTGAATCTGGCACACCTTTTGATTTGGCCATTTGTGATCTGCAGGATGAAGACATTTTAGCAACTTTAGCCGTAAGTGAAGTCTGCTTCCCCCATATGATCATCTCTCATGTAAGCATTTTGCCTATTGATGTTCAATTTTTCTTTGTTTCATTCAGGATGAAGCATCAGGGTATTTCAGTGATGATAGTGATGAAGATGTGCCTGAAGAATTACGGGGTGACTTTGTAGATGATGGTCATGGAGATAATGTTCCAAATTTAAGGTTTGTTTGCAGCCTCATGTCAATGTGCAATTGTTTTATACCTACGTATTATATTGTATCCTCATCTATTCAGCTCTTCATTCTTTTACCTGCGGTCCTCAAATTTCATTACATGCTCAAGTTATATTCTATCTCAATTGATGATAGCTTGTTATTCTTATGTATATATTCCCATCTAGGGTTTCGTACTATATTGGCTTTATATCTTACCGCTATCCAGTTGTTATCAAAACTTGTTCTTTATAATTTTCAATCCAACAAATAAGTGTTCTAAATAAGTACCCTGCTCTAGTTATACGCACCTAAAAATATTAAAGCATCTTTCATACTTTTCCTGTAGCGAGGAGGTTGCAGTTAAATTTGAGAACTGTGGACGGGTTCGATTTGAACAAAAAAAGTGAGTCAGTTTTTGGTCAGTTTCCTTTTTTATTTTTGTTCACTAAAACACTTATTTGAGCTTTAGGTTGTGTAATTTGACCATACTAAGAGTATTATTCATGTGCATGCCAGTAATCCAACATAATTCTCATGAACTGGAACGCATTAAAATGTAGTAACCCAGCAGTACTTCCTTGATGCTTTTGCCAGCTGAGTTGATTTCTTTATCTTCTTCCCTTTTCAAGTTTGAGGTCAAATTTATGTTTGTAATGTAATTTGTAATTTATGTTCATGTTTTGTAATGAACTAAATATGACATTATTTTCCATTTCAGCATCTCTCTCAATGTCACAATCTGCTTTGACCTTCCATCTTTTTGCCTGTTTCAGGGCGACTCGAGGGAGTAAAATGCATTCTCGACCTCCTAAGGGACCACTTCTTACAAATACAACATTAACTGTTCTTAGACATTGTGGAAAGTACCTACAAATGAGTCGCCTTTTGCGTACCATAGCAATGGACGTCATAATTTGTCTGTCCCAGCTATTCCAGTATTACCTGTATGCAGTTCATGCTTTCTTTACTGCTGATCTTGTAAGTGTTTTGATTATGTTTTTGTTGTCTCCCCCCTCAGTTTTGTAAATTGAAACCTATCTTTCTGAACTTTTTCATCCTCCTTTGTGCAAAATACAATCATACACTGAGTAGCCATATATATTTATTTTTCTCAACTTTAGGCTATAGATCAATCCAGTCTCTATAACACTAAGATTCAAGCTGCTTTGAAACGAATTGGCCTAGAATTAATTCGCTCTGAAAGACTTTCAAACACCATCCAACAAGTAAACCCTGATGAAAGGAAGAAGGTAATCTAGACTTTTATCTAATATTCTTCTCTGCTTCTCTTTGTGTTCTCCACTCTTTGACTTTTTTTATTTTGCTATGTATTTTCCTTTCAGGTTCCACAACCTCATATCTCCCCTATCGTTAATCTGAATGATCCAGAGACTTTATTTGGATTATCTGAACGAGTTGTTGCTGTGGAGTCCCTTGTGTTTTTGGCAGAACAATTAGATAGTCTACGTCCATATCTAGAGCATTTAGTCCGTCATGAACCTAGAAAACATTTTGTTCAGCAGTTTTATTTGCAGGTATTTCAGTATTTCATTGAGAGCCTTTTGCTGACCCCTTTTGCTGTCATGTATTTGTATTGTACAGTATGTACAGCTTTGTTTGTTCCAGGTGATTAGTGTAGCAACTGATTTAAGATTGCCTGTGTATGCATGCATATCTGCAAGAGCTCTTGATTTGCGCTCTATGCTCAACATGATGGGACGTGTAAATTGGGAAATCAAAGAAGTCTCAAGTCAACATAGTCAATATGTTGACTTTATTCTACGGGTAAGGCATCATGATTTAATATATGTTTTTACATGTAATGATTTGTAATGTACCAGTATTTATTTGAAATTAATAAAAATGTCACATCACTTTTTTGTAGGAGATGCAGATTTTTAGCATGCGCCTAGAGGAGGCAGCTTCACATTTATATATTTCCAAAGATGTACACAACACCTTATGGGAAGCTCTTGTGATTGTTTGCTGTAATACCTTTGTGGAAGGGTGAGTATAACTTTTAAGCTGGTGTCAAGATCCTCATCGCGTTTTAGATACAAAATAGTACTGACTGTTCTGTACTTGGCAGGTTTTCTAACGCAAGAAAATGTGCAACTGGAGGGCGTGCTTTAATGCAGCTTGACTTCACACAGTTTGTATCTAAACTTGAAAAACTTACTTCCTTACGACCTATTCCACACAAGGATTATGTAGAGCAGTATGTGAAAGCATACTATATACCTGAAGAACATTTAGAAAAATGGATACGGGAACATACTGTAAGTTTTCTTTACTACATCAACAACATTTAAGCTACTCTAAGAAATTACCCTTTCTCCAAAACCTCTATTTCTTTCCAGCTGTACTCAAGCAAACATCTTCTTACTTTAGTTCAATGCACATGTCAAAACAATAAGAAGACTCGCCAAAGATTATCAGGAGTTGTAGAAGAACTTGAACGCTTGGGTTCACTCAAATAGTTTTGAGATTTGTTATGTCATTTCAAATCTCTCTTCTGAAATATAAGACTTCACAGTGTGATAATAGTGAGAGATTCTCCATATATAACAAAAGTTCATGGTATGGTAATTTTATTTTATTGATGCATTCTTGAAATGAAGTTTGGGGATATTGTGAGCAAACTCATGTTATTCTTATATTTTATGCACTTGAAATTTACACTTTGCAATTCTAAGGAAGGGTGATTGTTGCTTCTGAAGAACTTCACCTTGAATTCCTCTTTGTACTTAGCGTAAACAACAATACTTTTTCACATCATCCTTCAAAAGGAAGGTGCTGTGGTGTATTTGTGCAGGTTGAACTCAGTGATAATTGTTAACTTGATGCATGTTTTGTTACCCTATTGCTTTCCTCCTAGTTTTAAAAGTTGGACTTGCTTCTGTTGAATGTGCCATGACACAACCATTTCAACTTCTTTCTCAAAGTTTCTGCTAGCGCACAGTTCTGGGCTGTTTACATGACAGTTGTTTTACTTCATTTAGTGGAACAGCAAATTTCACCTGTCTAATACTCTTGAACCATTATAAGTATTACAATAAAATAAGGAAGATATGATCTATTCAGCAGCTATATGCATTTTTGATTTGGTGTTGTACATGATATACTAATGATCTAACTTGTTTAACTGTACTGCAATTTGCTGGATTTTCAATGTTTCTCATTGTTCGATCATCAACATCAGTGGCGTAGTCATAGTTGGGATGTGTGCGTGTTATTCTGTCATAAACTATGGGCATAAAGCAGTATTCCTTATCAATTCAGCATGCAAATAAATTTCATCAAATTTTCCATGATTTAAAAAGAAATTTAAAAAAAATCAGTTTTATCATCACCTAAGATTAAAGCAACAAGCTTCATCTTTGATGGAATATTCTGACAATATCCTTGCAGTTCTTGAACAATGTGGATGAATGTAAGATAATGTAGCAAATTGAAAGAGATTGTTACCTTATTTATTTTTGTTATGTGTGTTAAAAATGTATAGTTGTTTTTTTTTTTTGTTTTTTTCTTTTTCAACCACTTCAAAGCAAGTGGTTTTGTTGTCATGTTATTGTACTGAGACAAAGAACTGGACCTACCATACATCTGGTTCTTTAACTACCATGTTGCATGGACATTCAGTTTTGTGCATTCCTATTGCATTTTTAGCAGATTATGTATTTGCACAGCTTGTGTATTAATACATGAAAATGTGCTGTGTTCATAAACAGTAATTTGTACTTATTTTTGCCTGAAGTCCCAGAATGTTGTAGTTTTAATCCTTTCTCAACTGTCTTTTAGTCTTTAATCCTTTCATGCCTTCTTTCCTCTTTTCTTGTTTTTCTTCCCTTTCTTCCCTTTCTTGCTCTTTTTCTTTTTTCCTATCTTAATACCTGCCCTAAAACTGACTCCTCGCCACCATGCTTGGATAGCAACTATGCTGCTTATTATTTTCTGCTTTTCTTCATATTCAGCTCGCAATCTTGCTGCGTTTTCTATTATCTGTTTCCGATGGCATTCCTAAAATAAATCAGAGAGGTGCTTTATAGAATTGAGTATATCTAAAATGGTAAAGAAATGTCAGCTACCTCTCATTCAGATTACCTCATTCTTAAGTTCTTCATGTTCTTCGCTCTGTTGCTCTAGTGCATTTCGTAACTTCATATTCTCTGTCTCACGCTGCATCATTTCAGCATCATAGAGGTCTGTCCAGTGATCTAGATCTTTTTTCAATGCCTTATTCAACATCGATAAGAATTACTTTCAAAGGGATTTTTCAGGCATTTCATTTTGACTTTGCTCTGCTAAACTAACCTCAGTGTCTTTAATCAGGAATTGCATGATTTCTCTATGAACACGCTCTTCATTTGGCCCTTCTGGATCTTGCAAATGTTCAATTGCATCATGAAGTGCATCCTCCTTCCGACCTAACACTAATCCTTGTTGTTCACGTCGATTGTGCTCCCAGGCATTAGCATAGGAGATTGTTAGACCCCCAATTAAGTAAGTATCATGCAGATTACTCTAAATGGGGGTAAAAAATGTGTGGATAGAATCTGTCCTCGATTTGTCCTTTGGCATGTAATGTGTTGATCTTACCCGCACCTACCGTGAGGTATTCTGTCTTTTCCTCCCAGAAAGCCCTTTGGTCCAGCATGTTTCTCCGATCACTTGAAATCTGCTTCAAAAGCTCCTTTTGCTTTTCGAGACCTTCCTCATGTTGTTCAAGTAACTTGTGCTCATCAGCAATCATGGCACCCTGCCAATCTAACGATGTCCGCAACGAACCAAAACTTCCCCTTTCTCTGAGTTCTGTTAACACCTCGTCAAGGACCACCTCAGCAAACAGACTGTAGACCCCAAGCCACAATTAGAAAGAGAACTGCTTCACGACAGGTAACTAAATCCATGCCTCACACCCACCGGTCGCGCTGGACCTTAAGCATGGCGTCAACTTCTGAGGGCCACCTGCCGTCCATCTCGGGGTAAAGCCGGGGTGACGGGGGTGGCTTCCCGAACCGGGTATCAATATCTCTGAAGCCTTGCTTGCTGTCATCGTGTTCTTCGTCGACCTGTGGCAGTGTTTTACCCAGGATGGCCAGCTGGTCGACAGCATCCCTAAGCACCGAAGCCACAGCGTGCGTTTCTAGCGGCTCTAGCTGCGGACGGAAGCGCCTGCCGAAGCACAGGTGAGATGCTTTGTGCGCCGACCCGGCCTGCTTGCCAAAGCACAGGTGTGAATCCTCACAGATCAAAGACATGCTAGCTGTGTTATCTCAGGCCCCAATACTTGTGCGATTTTAATAAACAAGAGTTAAGGAAGACATTCTTTGCCACCATTGTTGTAGTTGCTTGGCAAATCACACTGTTGTGTCAAGTGCAATCAAAAAGAAAAAAAAGGAGGCAAGAATTCAATGGACTTCATTTTGTCCGGCTAACATAAAAAATAAATTTAATTGTCTTATATGTACAATTTTCAATAAAAACACTGAATGGATGACATCGGTGCCAACGATTACAGCCAGATTTTCTCATTGGTTTTCTAATAATCATCCCATAGCTGGTGCATATTTTGTGACCATTTTACGATATAGTTGAAATATTTCTTCACATGCTGATCGGCACTTTAGTAATGCCTCTTGGTATTGTGTCTCCGTAAATCTTCCATAGGTACAAGACGATACAACCTTTTTATCAATATTATCAAATGCAAATGTTAAGCTTGCACATGACTCCTAAGAAATACAAAGACAATATTTAATAACTAAACAATTTCAATAAAAAAAGAATATTTGTGAAGAAACAGATGCATAAATACCTTGAGCTGTTTGTGATCTGGATCCAAAATCACCTCACCTTCATTGCTAATCATGCAATGAACAGCGGCAATGAGGAATTTCATTGACAGGCCAGTATTCATTAACGCTAAACATCCTGCATTGATGGCACATGCCAAGAGCTACAGATAGAAATAAGAAGAATGACTAAATAGAAACCTCAATATACTAAAAAAAACAACCAAAATGTGAAGAACTTGAACTTACACCCCCAGAATCTTGCATTTCTTGAACTGAGATGGAGATTTGAGTTCGAGGGTATTGGGTTGTCAAGATTGCAGCCTCCAAGGTGTTTTGAAGAGTATTTTCTGTCATTCGGTCTGATACAACTTTGAGAAAAGACAAAAAGACAAAACTCTTCAATCCACAAACATTAAATTTTTAAAAGAAATTATGAATTATAATCAGCAGAAGATTGTGGTATGTAAAAATAATTTACTTACATGGGAGTCCACATTTCGGACGATATACTGCCTCGACATAGGCCTTTTCTATGAGTATTTTGTTAGGTTTCACTTCTATAGGACCGTAAACGCCCGCAATTACAGCCGTTTCGCCTAAGTATAAAGGAAATAAGTTTAAGCATCCTTTAAAAGAATGAATATTTATTATTAAATTATTCGATTTACCAACAAACCTTGAGTGAGCACAGCACTTCCATCAGGTTTACTGAGTACGTTTAGCTCACAGTACAGCGGTCTGAGCTTATAGTCTTCAGATCCAACAGGTGATGTCGGAGTCATATTGATCTGATGAATAGATTTCGTACAAAATGTAAACTCACAGTCACAGTTCCTTCCTTAATTTTGTTTTGCTCACGCCGCTCTCTGGGAAACATAACCTACAGCCGTATTTGCAGCAAAACATTATTCACAGACGTGAAAAAACATTATTCACAGACGTGAAAAATTGTCTGCATCTCTGCACCTCAGAGTGTCGTCTGCTAGGTTTTTCTCTAGTTTCAAACGTCAAAAACGAAACAGTGTTGTCGTACGAATATGGCAGGAGTTGATTGTGGTACTGCACAACGCAAAGAAATCTGAGGGTATCTTTCCAAGTTATCATTTTTACGAGTACAGTAGAAGATGTGAACGTTCAATATCCAGCCTCATCTCAGTGTATTGATTGGGCCCCAAAGTGGTATCAGTTTCTATTCCTCAAGGTGCAAGTACATCAGAGCACTTTCAAAATGAGAGCGATCGCATGGTCTGTGTGGGTTTTCATTAACTTTGTGTTTCTTGGCATGTGTGGTTTCTTTTACCTATTGTGTGCTCAGTACTGGGGTTATATGGAAAAGAGACATGCCTACATGGATTCATACACTAACAAGAGGAGCAGCATCGGACAACACCACATCCAATACTATTCTGAAATGGACAATCACTCAGAACACGTAAAGCCTGTTCTTGACGGACCAGTGAGTGATGGTAATCCTGAAAGGAAAGTTCGAGCATCACCTCTGGCTCGTGATCGGTTGTCACCAAGCTCTGATGAAAAGAAAGCTAAGCTTGCTGAATATGCCAGTAAAGTAGAGCAAGCTGACAACAAACTTATGGAAAAAATATCGAAACATAAAAGCCAATTGATGATACAGTTGCGACGAGTTTTGCATGATGAGAGTAGTGTGTTCAAAGCAAGAGGTGAGGGGAGCAACCCCTACAATGTTGAATACAGTGGCCCAAGAGGACCATATGATAAAAAATCAGCAAGGGAACTTGTATGTGCTCTGAAAAAGAAGGGTCTTGTAAGAACTGTCCAAAGGGACGATGAGCCATTCAAATCTTTGGGTCTGGAAACTCATCTTCCCTCGCACCAATTGTTTCGTGAAGACAAAATCTATGAAAGCTGTGCAGTTG
Organism: Odontothrips loti; assembly: GCA_038380765.1. NCBI lineage: Eukaryota > Metazoa > Arthropoda > Insecta > Thysanoptera > Thripidae > Odontothrips > Odontothrips loti. Next base: position 14,679,953 of record CM076247.1, read on the forward strand.
TGAGCAGTGCAGGATCCCTCCTTGGTTCCGATCTTGGCAGAGCAATTGGTAAGTACCATATTAAGTTAGTTTGTCATGATTACACATCTATTGCTTGGTATTGTTGATATTTCTATTACTACCGTACTACCGTATTCATTCTCTCTGCTTCATTCAGATAAACATGATATTGTTTTGCGTTTTAACCATGCTCCAACTCGAGAGTATGAAATTGATGTAGGGCACAAGACAACAATACGGGTTGTCAATTCTCAGGTTGTCTCAAAACCAGAATTCAATTTTCTGGAATCAACCCTCTACAGAAACATTTCTATTGTTGCGTGGGATCCATCTAAATATAATCATTCAATGGAACAGGTAACCAGCAGCAATGTATTGATATGTTATACGGTTATATCTATTTTGAATTGGGACATTTATCCGAAATACTTTTGTCTTCTTGGAAATTATAAGTGTGTTTCTATTTTACAGTGGTATAAGAGCCCTGACCATGACATCTTCAGTTCATATTTTAAACATCGTTTGCTTAACCCAGAGACCGACTCATATCTTCTCAATCCATCAACTCTCTGGGACCTTTGGGATTATATTCAGGCCCACATGCCTTTGCGGATCAGACGCAACCCACCATCATCAGGATTCCTAGGCATGTACACTGCACACTATTTGTCAGACAATTTACGGCAAACATAATACCCTTCTCATTTATTTTACTGCAGGTCTTGCCCTTCTTCTGCCTCATTGTGCTCATGTGGACATGTTTGAGTTTATTCCCTCCTTCCGAATGACAAAGCGTTGTCACTACTACGATAATGTGGAAGATATATCTTGTACCTTTGGAGTGTGGCACCCACTCTCTGCTGAAAAACTACTCTTGTTGTCAATGAATATTGCAAACGACACAGCTGTCTTCCGCGATGGGTATATTCGTATTCCTGGCTATCAAACTCTTGGGTGCTCTGATTAAGATGCACAAATTGCATTTATTGTTGTAAGTTTAGGCTTGACTGTGCCATTGTATTTCCATTCAGTATTAGATTTTTACATTTGCATTATTTATATAATTTGATCCTTACTTTTATTGTTATAATTGGTGTTTCTTCTAGGAGAAATTTTTAGTCCCATATTTGTCTTTTATGACTCTCCTTGAAATGTGTAGCTGCCAAACTGAATGTGATTCTCACATTTTTTTAAACTAAAATTTAAAGGTTTCCTTCATCCTGAACCAAAAATAAAACTAGTCATTTGATGATGACCTAATGTAGCTGTGATAATACTTTATTAAATTAAATTAGTTATATTCTTTAAGAAAAATTATGCTCTCATTTTTGCTAATTGTAAGGGTATGTTATTTTACTGATCATTGGGCTGTGTGTTATGCCATTGGTACTGGTCATCATCATGAAACAGGGATGGTGATCAATTTTAATCATTCTTCTGTGATAGGTGCGCTATCCAAGCCACTTCTTGGCATCTGGTGCCAAGAAAATTCCTGCACTTCATCTCTCATCATGTGTCATCCATGATTCCAACATTGTATTTACAACCTTTTGTTAGAGATCTCCGGTCTTGTAAACTGTTTTCCTTAAACCTGACTATTAAAATTTTTTACTGAAAAAATGAAAAAATTAATGTGGAGTTTGTTTTTGTTTCCCTTTTTCACTGCATACAGCACACGAATGATCGGGGGCAACGCAGGGTGTAGGCACCATAGCCATGTCCTGGGGTGGAGGGGGGGGGGGGCTGAAAGGAAATACCTAGAGGGACTGAGTCTCTCTAGAAATACCCAAAAGGATAATCCCGCCCCGTTGTGTTTCTGTGCCAACGCCTCACGGAGAGAACCGCCGTGTAGGTAGGCAAGCCCGCTGTACATGGGTGCGCCGTGCTTGCTGACATTGCCTATCCTCCCGGGCGCTCCCCGCCGCCAGAGGCCAGAGCGTGCCCCTTCGGCTAACAAGCGCCGCGTCCGGGGCGTCGGCCTTGGCCTCGGCCTCAGGACGGGGGCGGCCTCTGGATGAGTGTGAGGCAGTGACGCGGAACTTCCAATAAGTCCTGACGCCCCGCTCCGCGCTACGTCGGCGCGCTGTGTGGCGTCTCGTATATTCTCCCGTCTTATTGCCAGGATCTCAGCATATCTCGTGTAGCGGGCGCCAGGCGCATTCCTCCGCTATTCTTATTACCGGGGCGTGGGCCGTGTGGCGTGGCTCGGCGTGGCGTGGCGGTATCCATCCTTATTGAACACGTAATGCCGCCATGCATCGCACCAGGGGCCGGGTAGGGGCCGAGAACATCGGCTCTTGTAGCGTGGGAATGGAAACAGGCCTTGAGCTAGGCCAGCGCGGGTGGGCCCTTCGTACAGACGAGAGAAATGAGTACAAACCCAACACTGTATGGGGGAAAAGAAGAAAAAGAATGATCAATGTGCATAAACGTGGAGGAAGCAGATTCGCAGGGTCTCGGTCGAAGGAACGTGTCCCCTTTTCCTTTGCAAGGCTGGAAATACGTCCCACCGCTTCCTTATCCATCCAGCTCTTTCGCCCCATCCACTTTCCACCCGCTGCTTCCTTCCCCTCCTACACGCCCACTCGAATCACGCGTTTACCCCCCCCCCCCCTCGCCCCACCCTAATTCTCTTCCAACTTTAATTTGCCGTGTTAAGCCCCTTCCGTCCATCCGGGGGGGGGGGGGGGGGGGGAGTCTACCTGTCCCGGCCTGCCCGTCCGACCATCTCACACCATCTGACCACCGCCGCCAGATATCCGTAAACAGAAATCCACAGAATTCCAAGTTGAAATTCTAAAAAAAATATAACCTTGCCTCTTCCTTGCCTTCTTTTTAACAGACTTACCCTTCAGATCGAAACGTTAGAGGAAATTTTAGGAGAGTTGCGTGGGGGCTACCTTTATTTATTTTTTTCTCCCGCGGAGAGTTCCTGCGCCTTAGGGGAACACGGCTTTCCCTGTACCCTTTTATCCCATTGTATCGGGCCGACGCGTGAAACTAATTGCACGCGGCAGCAGGGAGGGGGCGCGCGGCCACGCACACACACACACACACACAGCGAGCGGAGCTGAGGGCGCCAAGTGACAGCTTTGCTCCCGCTAAAAGCAAAGCGTTGCGTGTTACGCCTTTGGGGCGCAGAGCGCAGAGAGAAAAGAAGTCGGGAGGGGGGGGGGGGGGGGAGAACAACATAGGTGAGGTGAGGGGTCATCGACTCCCCCACACCCCTTAGCAGCCTTAATGCACCGCCGTCAGTCAAGGTTACCGCTCCACAAAATACATGGACCACACTACCAAAACAAAAACAACAAAAAACAAAATAAAGAGTAGGGTACAGAAGGAGGCACAGAGACTAGGGCGCTGTTCTTCAACGAGCAGTGTTGCGGGTTCAACTCTTGCCTTCGCCCTCAAAACTATATTTTTCTCGATGTTCTGACGCGTGCGGCACGGTGACGGCGGCAGAGGGGGAGGTGAAGGAGGAGTAGGAGGAAGACTTCTCATCTCTGCTGGATGAAAAGAAATAACGCACCGACGCCCAAATTAAAGCCACAGCTCAAGGCTCACGGCGCGGCGCGCTGCACCCCGTCCTCCCCGCAGCCCCCGCAGCCCCAGCAGGGGGAAGTCCGGCCCGGTCTGGTCTGGTCTCGGCCCTTGACTTGGCAATCATGTGCCATTTAATTACGTATTCGCGCTCTCCAATTATTCTTTTTCCCTCCTCGGCGCGCGCGAAGGGTGCGAATTCGGACGGAGTGCGATGGGGCCGGCGGTGCCGGTGGGGACCTGGTCGCCGAGGGGAGAGTAGGGGGAGAGAGGGTGGCGCCGGAGGGTGGTGATTGAGGCGAGCGGCCCGGCGCCTCCTCTGTTCTCCGTTCTCCCAAATCCAATTTGCGTTCGCTCATTAAAAGAAAATAACAAGACAAACAACAGCCGCAACGTGAGAAAAGGATTATTTCATTTTGCCGCGAAAGCTTCCAGAAGGGGTCGTTGCAGTGCAGGTTGGCGCCAAACGCCGCTGTGGCACACCGTTGAGTTTCCCACTCAGGCGGCCGTCACCGTCACAGCCACGGTGGACACAGCGCCGCCGCCGCCGCCGCCGCAGCAGCAGCAGCAGCAGCAGCAGGCTGGGTGGGGCGGCCATGCTGGTCGGGAGGTTGGCGCTGCGGCTGTGGCTGCTGCTGCTCTTGTTGTTGTTGTTACCGCTGCTGCTACTACTGCTACTGCTGCTTGCTCCCTGCGCCTTGCCGGCACCTGCCGCGCAGGGGTGCGCCTCGAAACACTTACCTCGGTCGCGTGAAAAATTATGCAAAGCTGTTGTGTATATGTAATCACGGCCGACGTCCCATGGCGTCCCATGGGCGTCCCGCGTCCCATGGCGGCGCACGGCGGCCCGACCCGCCCGGCCACTGAACTCCCTCCCGCCTAATCCCCACAAATAAGAAATGTAAAAAGTCGAGAGCACACCACGCCACGTCCGCCGTACCGCACTCTTTGCAAGTCAAAGTGACCTCCGCTCCGCGTGCCGCGTGCCGCGTGTCGCGTGCCGTGTGCCGTGTGCACCCGCCCCGTGTGCCGGCCGGCCGACTAGATCCGGCGGGACTGGCCCTCTGCCTTTGCCCCGCTCTGCCCCCTGCCTGTGCTGGCCTTGCCCTTGATGTCGCTATCGCCCCTCACTGTCGCCGCACCAAACAAACTCCTGTTTCCTCCTGATGTTTGCCTCCCTTCGCCCCTGTGTAAAACGCATCTCGGGTCCGTGCCGGGCGTGCCTGTGCATCCGCTGTCCGCCCTCACCTGCCACACCTGTCCGCAGCTGCCCGTGTTACGGTTTCACCCGGCCCCGGCCCCGCCCGGCCCGCCCGCTATCTTGCGAGGAAAAGCCGCTCAGAGCGCTTGAGCACAAATTGTCCTCGGGGGGCGAACGACGCTGCATTATATTGCGAGCGAAAGTGGCCTGCCGTGGCCGAGGCCGTCATGCCCCTGGGAAATTAGACGTTTAGAAATGCCCCGGCCCGTGTAACACGACGTGGGCCCCGGCCGGGGCAGGCTAGCCGCGGGGCCGAGGCCGGGGCTGTGCAGGGCCGCGGCATCACAGACAGCGCGGCCTCGTCGCAAGGGCCAGCGCCCAGCCGGCCAGCAGACGATACCCATTATAGCAAGGACTTCTGTTCCTCGCGCTGCTTGACTTGACACGCTCGGCCTCGGCGCCTGCGGTGCCGGCAGCCTCGGCTTCTGAATGCACGGCTGTCGTGCGGGTTGGCCTACCCCGGCCTCCCGCAGGCGTTCTCCGCACAGCTCCGTCAACGCAACCCAACCTCCTGGTGTCCTGGATGGACGCGGCACACCTCCCTCTTCCCTTCCCTTCCCGCCCGCCTCGGCACCCCGAGGAGCTCGTCTGCCTCTTGCTCCGCTCGGCTCGGAGCACATTGAATCCGGCATTCACCGCCGTCCATTCGCCGCGCGCCGTGCTGGCTGTAAAGCGATCCACACCTCGCGTTTGACGTCCTGTTGGAGCATTTTCACGCGGTTTTCAGAGGTTAGGCAGAGAGAGACAGAGAGACAGAGAGAGAGAGAGAGAGAGAGAGAGAGAGAGAGAGAGAGAGAGAGAGAGAGAGAGAGAGAGAGAGAGAGAGAGAGAGAGAGAGAGAGAGACCAGTGGGTGGCTTCCTTACAGCTGGCCTGGCGCACCGCGCTGACGTCCTCAGCAGTGCCGCTGGCGCCAACAGCGTCGCCTCGCCTCCAGGCCACTCCCCGCCACGCTCCACCACCACCACCACCACCACTACCACCACGTCGCGCCACACCCCGCTTAGCTCATTTCATCCCCCCAGCCGAGCCGATACAGGTATACGACCTGGGATCCTTTTATTTTCCCTCGGCGCTCATCGCGTCGTGACACGCTTTTTAGCTTAAAAGTGCTTTCTTCTTTTGTGTCTCTCCAGCCTTTATTTTTTGTTGTTTTTGAAAACTTTCTTTTTTTCTCCTTTTCGGCAACGAAAACAAGAAGGATGAGAGCGCGGCGCGGGCCCATTGGATTACGGGCATGGCGGCTAGGCGGCACCGCGCCCTGCCGCCCTGCCGCCGTGCTTAGTATACATAAAGCACAGGGCGCTGACACGACACCTGACGCCTCTCGGGTCCGCTTTGGGGGGCGCAGGCCCCGCGGCCCCCGCGGCCCCGCTCGGAGCATAAACCCCCATCCACAGCGCGCCCGCCTTCGATATCGGCAGCCCCAAGCGAGCGAAGGAAAACAAAAGGAGACGGGGGAGCGGACGAGGACACGGCCACCGCGGCCTAGGCCGTCTCTTAATTCAACGGGGAGGTCAAAAGGGTGGGGGGGGGGGGAGGACCTTAGAGTCGCTCGAAGGTGTGCAGTCGTTAAGGTGAAGTACGGCGCGCCGCGGCACGTCCGGCCGGTTAAACATTTAGAAGGAGACGGAGATAGAGGCCCACACAGCGAGGGGGAGAAAGAGAGAGAGAGAGAGAGAGAGAGAGAGAGAGAGAGAGAGAGAGAGAGAGAGAGAGAGAGAGAGAGAGAGAGAGCGTGTCTCCTCGTAAAGCAGGGCATTACGCAGACCAGACTCCCATTGTGCTCCCCACCCATCCTCTCCCTTTTTTGACCAACCTAGCTGTGTTTTTTTTATATTTTATTTTTTATTTAAAGGCGGCGTGTTGTGCAGACGGAGAAAAATACCTCCGCTGGTACTCGAACCCGGCATGGCATCACGCAGGCAGCTCCACCGCGTCCGGGGTTCAAATACCAGTGGGCGCACGGTGCTGTCATTTTCATACCTGGAGCTGCCCGCGCCTGCTGCGCGCTGCGCCTCGCCTCCCTCCTCCCGCCGGGCTCACGGCAGCCCACGGTACATTACACATGAGCTTTGTTTATTTGTCCTATTCATTAGGGCGAGAAGAGCGCCGCTGTGACAGCTTGACGAAGTGGAGGGCGCCGAGGCCGAGGCCGAGGGCCGACGGGGGCCGAGGGACTTCCGAGGGACCGAGGGACCGACGGACCGAGGGAAAGAGGCGGGGGCCCTTGGAGCGGCCGGGGCCGGGGCCGGGGCCGGGGCCGGCGAGGCACAGAGCGAGGCACAGAGCTGCTGTGGGGCCGCGACCGAGGAGAAAGCGCGCTCGACCTGAAATTAAAAGTAATGTCAGGACGGAGGGGACATCGCACGGCAAACAAGGGCCCTGATGCCCCCCCTCCCCTCTTCTGCTGGTTCCGCCCCCTGCCCCCTGTGCCTGTGCGGCCGCTGGCCCCGTTGTCTCCACGGCGCTGTGCGCTCTGTTCAGTTCGGACGGGAAAAGACGTCAGGTAGGGAGGCGGACGCGGCCTTTCTGGCATCCACTCCATTCCGCCCGCCCCGCCCCGCCCCGCCCCGCCCCGCCTAGCCCCGCCGTACCGGGTTCAGGACGGACGTGTGGGGGTGGGCGTGTCCCAGCGATGCCCGCTGCCCGGCGCTGCCGCTGCCGCTGCCCGCCGCTCGCGCTCGCGTCCCTCCGGCCCCGGCCTCGGCCCCTTCCGGCGCTGCCGGCGCGCAGCCTTAATAAATCTTTTATAAAATTATCACGAGGGAAACAACCTGGCTGTTGTGAAGTGTGGCGGCAGGGGACGGCGCAAAGTGGATTATAAAAAGACAAATACACAAGACGCGTGAAAACAGACACAGGAGGCGGCCTGCGGAATAATTAAAAAGGGGCGGGGACTCTCCTGGACGGACGGGACTCTAGTCGGGACGTGGCGGCGCTGCAGCGGGGCGCGGAGAGCGGGGGGGGGGGGGGGGGGGGAAAGGGATGTGTAGGCACGGCGGCAAAGGGATAGAATTGCAAAGGGAGGACGCGAAAGGGCCAGGCCAGGCAAGAGTTTGAAAGGAATCCCGCGCCCTGATTCTAGAACGAATTGATTTTTTTTTCTCCCTTGCTCCTTCTTTTATCCGCATCTGTTCCTCTTCTTTTCCCCGCATCCGATGAGGGGGGCGAAAGACGGATGACGCATAATCACGCCGACATGCCTTCTCCTTCTCCCCCCTTTCTCCCGGGGACCACCTTCGCCGGGGCTAAGCACTAGTACTTGTCAGTTTGACATCCGTTGAGGGTCGCAAGGGGGAGGGGAGGGGTCTGCAGAAGGATATGGCGGTGCTGAATCTCCGTCGGGCAACCAGAGGGAGCGCGGCCAGGGCACCCATTACCGGCGGAGGGGAGGCTGAAAGCGGAGCGAATGGCCCCGACTGATTCCTCTGCCCTGCATCTTTTCGCCCCCCCCCCTCCCCACGGCATTATTGCACTCTTTCCCTCTACGCACTTCTCCCCTGCTCCCCCCCCCCCCCCCTGGACTCATGCCTCTGTGCCCTTTGAACCTTCCAAGGCTCCTCGGCTTCTACCGCCTCCCCTCCCGAACTCCACTTCACCCTCCCCCCGAACTGTCCGGAGAATTACTCGAGAGGCGAGGCAGGGGCTGGCGGGGGCCGGCTGGGGCTGGCGGGGGCCGGCGGGGGCGGCGGGGGCCGGCGGGGGATGGCGGGGTCTAGTGGGGGCCGGCGTGGGTCGGCGGGGGCCGGTGGGGGTCGGCGGGGGCGGCGGGGACCGGCGGGGGCCGGCGGGGACCGGTCGCTGGGGGATTCCTTGAGCACGACCGGCCGCGCCGCGCCGCGGCCCGCACGACCCCGCTGCACACTGTACGCTGGAATGTAATATAAGGGTGGACATGGCAACAGAGAGGGCATTCTTCAAACGGCACCCGAGATGCGGGAAGGCAGGCGAACGCCGGACTCGACACCCCGCCCCTGAGAGAAAGAGAGAGAGAGAGAGAGAGAGAGAGAGGGGGGGGGGCATCGGACGCGAAACATCCCTCTCACTTCAACGTCTCTCCTTGCAGCGCGCAGGCGGGACAGAATGAATCGAGTGTTTTCTGGTGGCCGCCGTCCGCCGCTGGCCACCGCCGCCCGGGTCTGCTTTGCTCCTACCCGGCGGCACCGGCCGCCTGTCCCGCGCCACCAAATTAACGCGCCGCTTGTTATAGCGGAAAATAAAGTGGGAATATAATTAAAAAAAATTCTCCAAGCCTCCTTTGCTTATTCAGTTTACCTGCCCCGCTTCCCCTCCGTTCCCTCTCGCTCTCCGCCCTCTCTTTCATTTTGCCTCCCAGATGCGTTCGAACAAACAACGCGGCGCCCTCATCCTCATTTCCATGGCGCCGCGTGTCATTCGGGTCAAGGTCGGGACGGCATTTTGCGTTTACCTCATTCCAGACGCTACAGCCAGCGATACAGCCGTGAGAGCACCGCGCGCCGCGCCGCTGCCCCCGCCCTCCCAGCTATACCCTTACAGAGCCTTCAGGAAACAACGTTACAGCTACGCGCCCCTCCACAACGCACACTACCCATCTAACCCACCTCGCACCCTAATATGTATTCACGTTTGCACAACAATGGCCTATAAATTACTTTTCTCCCCCTCCCCCCTTTTTTTAAAGGTTTGGAACAATGATTATGTAAATTTTTTCTATATATCTCGTACCGTTAGAGACAGAGACTCAGTGTGTGTGTGTGTGTGTGTGTGTGTGTGTGTGTGTGTGTGTGTGTGTGTGTGTGTGTGTACATGTATGAGAGAGAGAGAGAGAGAGAGAGAGAGAGAGAGAGAGAGAGAGAGAGAGAGAGAGAGAGAGAGAGAGAGAGAGAGAGAGAGAGAGAGCAGGAGGGAGCGCGGCAGAAATTTTGCGTGCGCGTGCTCGCATCAAGTGTGTGTTTGTACAGGTCGCTACAAGTGCCCCCCGCACCCTGTGTGTGTGTGTGTGTGTGGCTACGCTCAGCACGGCCTTGCCCCGTGCCCCCGCAGACCCCGCAGCCCTGACCCTCTCCTCACCTGCACTGCTGCTGCGCCACGCGTATAACTGCCAGGCCCCGGCCTGCCCGTGCCGCACAGAGGGCCCATACCGCACCCTAATACGCACACCGATATTTCATGCCCCCCCCCTCTCCCCCCGTCTACCCTCTCCTCCCGTCGACCCTCACCCGCCCCGCCGCGCCCCGCGTTGTCCTTCACCGGCGCCACCCCGGCCCCACTATAGGCCCCGGAGTAGTGGTTAAAGGTGAGACCGGGGGTGAGACGATGAAACGGAGGGAGGGGGGGGGGAGAGAAAGACACAGAGAGAGAGACAGACAGAGAGACGGAAGGAGAAAGTGAGAGAGAGAGAGGGAGGGGGGAGTTGACGGGCGAAGCGCATAAAACGTGAAGTTGATCGCGCCCGGTGACGGCTTCGGCGGGGGCGTCACCCGCCGGCCGGCGGCGAGCCGCGTCCCCCGGCGGCCCCCGGCGGCCCCTCACCTCACCCCCGCGGCTGCGGGACGGCTGCTCTGCGGAGCCTGCGGAGCCCCCCGCGGGGTCCCGCAGAGGGACCCTTGGCCGCGCCGCCCCCGTCGTCACGCCCTTCCGCACGGTATCGAGGGCCGTAAACGCCGCCACTACTTGCCGTTTGGCGCTGCGGACTGCGGCGGGCGGGGCGGGCGGGGCGGGCGGCGCTGCGGAGTACGCCACCTGCACGCGGCCACTCTTGGCGGCGCATCATCCAAAAGCGATTATTCATGTGGGACCGACGCCGGCGGGGTTACCGGAAGCGGCGCATGGCCTCCACGCACCGGTGCGCCGCCAAACCCCCAATGGAGAATCAATTATTTCTGACCAGAAGAAGAAGAAGAAGAAGAAGAAGAAGATGATGATGACTATGGTGATAAAGATGACAATGATGATGACAATATAATGATGATGATGACGGTGATGATGATAGTGACTGTGATGATGATGATGATGAAGAAGAAGAAGATGAAGATGAAGTAGAAGATGGTTGAAGCAAAGAGGCCTTCGCCGGGTACGTAAAGTTGGCGACTGCACTCCGAACGACGACTTGATACCCCATTGCCCATTTCTGGCCGGGCTGAGCTCAGAGCGCATGGCTTTCAGCTTTGGCTGTCGCCAGATCATCTCACCGCGGCGGCGTGCGGCCCGCGGTGCCGTTAGGTCCCGTTAGGCCGGCCGGGGACCGGGGACTGGCCGGATCGGATTTAGCACCCCTCCTACGCCCCCGCCCCACCCCTTCCGCATCGGCCGTTGCGCCCCGCTTTTCGCACGCAGCCCGTATCCGCACCCGACTCCGCTCCACTCCGCTCGGCTCCGCTCGGCCGGGCTGAGAAATCATTCATGAATATTTAGCGATAATAATGCCGCGCTTCCTACTCCCCCGCTGCGGCCCCCTCCGGTTTCCTCCGGCCCCCTCCGATCCCCTCCGATCCCCTCCGGTCTCCTCCCCTCCGGTCCCCTCCGGTCCTCTCCGGTCCCTGTCTCGGATCTGGCCGTGATCAGGTTAGGCTCAGCCGCTAGCACGCCGCGCCACGACGCGACGGCGTCTCCGTAACACACTTGATTTTGTTTCCTGCCAGGCTGCAGTACCGCTGCCGCATTCTTGATTTGTCTCGGTCGCGTCCGTCAAGGTTGGCGTTTTTCAGTAGATATGATATACCACATGAAAAAAAATCAGCTGAAAATCAAAAGCAATAATAGCATAAGGGCGCCCCCGAGGGGCGCACTAGTCCTGAAAATTTGTACAGTGACTGAAATACCAAATGACTGGATGTGACTGGAGAGAGTCTGGACGGAATTACTGAGAGCGACTGGAAAGCGAGGTTCAATATTTTTCTTCATGTTCTGCTTTGAGGACAGATGCTACAGTATAGGAAGCTTCGGGCGAATGGTATCGTGGCGCGGTAGCCGTACCGGTTGAGGCGCAGTTCGCTAACGGACTGTGACCCGGGTTCAAATCTTGCCTCCGCCTCTAAATTTTTTCGTGACGTTCAGCTATGCTCTGTGGAGCTTGAGTGCCAGGAGCGCGCATCACTTAGCATCGTGGCTTAATAGCCGCATGGGTTAGCGGACCGCTCGGTAACCGACAGGTCCGTGGTTCAAGTCTTGCCAGTCGTGTAACTTTTTCTTGTGACAGAGCTCGGAGGACAGTGGCTGAAATATACTTACAAACGCGGCATCGGTATGGCTGTCCAAGCGACCGTGCGGGCTAAGGCGCCGCCGGCACAAACCCCCGGTCCCGAGGGTCTAGGGTTCGATTCCCTAGATTCGAGGGTCCCGCCCGGGGGGGCGTTCTGTGCCTCTGGAGAAATCCAGGGGGGAGACTCGGGGGATGTGCAGAGCTTCTAGGGTTCGAAGCTTCTGTTTTCCTCTCTCTGAATCTGGCAGGTGCGGACAGCCGCTACTCGGTACGTAGCGAGTAGAGTACAGCGGCTTCGGCCGTGTACGAAGGGAACCTATGTCCTCCAAATCTTCGCAGGGGCGGACTCCCACGATGAGTGGGGCCAAACCAGACTGCGGTTGAAGGGCACTACAGTATGATGGAGTCCCGGAGGCCGTGGTTAGCGGAGGGGGCCTCGCGCATTGGCGCGGGCTAGGGGTTGCCGGGAGATCCGTCCGGCGCAAGCCGGGTAGCGGGTTCTAGTGCTGTGTCCCGGGGCCAACTAGCAGCCGTAAAGCACCGGTTCCCGTAAGATCACCGAAGTTGAAGGCAGGGGTCCTGGCGGAAGCCGGGACGACATAGGTTTTGTCACCAACGGTCAAACATGTCATCAGGCGTTTTTTCTCGCTGAATTTTTTTCGGAATCATTTTGGTGTCTGGTGATTGGAATGATTGGGAAGGGACTGGAGGTGACTGAACATGGGACTGTTCTGTTGGGTGTACAGTGACTTTAGCATGTGGCGTACCCCTCGGGCGCCCCTCTTCACAGCTATCACCACTGCCGATCACTACTTTCCTCGATGCTTCTGTCATGTTCTGTTCAACGGTGGCAGGCACGCATCTGCAGCAGACATTTGCTGATGGGCCGCGTTCCGAGTCGTGTATTCCTCGCCAGCCCATCACGGGCGTGACTCGCCCAGGCCTGCCCGGTCCAGAGTGCAGCCGCGACCACATTCAGGGCTAATTCGTGGAGCGAGCGAGCGGACTCCCCACCCCGGGAAATGTGTCTGGCGAGACTCGGTTGGGGCGAATGGCTAAGGATTCAGCCATTCGTCGTCGAAAGGTTCGGCCTTTCGTGAACCGTAAGTCCTATGAATCTGGGACGTAGGAGTGCACCTCTAGCATGTACGAGTTCTCTCGCTTGCCAAGAGAGTACCCTTCGAGGAGGGCATTAGGTAGAGAATTTGAATTTGCTAACGGGCACACCAGCCCTAGGGACTGTGTGCCCCTGCTGACCGCCTTATGGGTAGATATGAGCTGTGACGACGTTCCTTATACGCGATGATTGAAACTGATAACTGAAATATTGTTATGTTCTTGAATATTTATTGATTAATTACAATCAAGCGAGTGAGCGACGCGAATTTTGAACCCTAAAGGACTAAAACTACCACTACGAAACACGTGACACAAATTCGCCCGCGATTGGCCTTTGGGCAGCCTAGTATTGGGGCTGCGTCCAATCTCTAACACCCCTCCCCCCTGTTCGACTTAGGCGTGGGCCAGCGCGACCCAACCCTACCAGCCCCCCCCCCCCCCCCCCCCCTCCGGCCCGACCGGGCTCGCACCTGTCGGCCACGGCCTTAACTAATTCAGGATTCAAAGAGGAAGTGAGGGAAAGGGTTAGTCATAAATCATAAAGCCCGCCATACCATCCCGTGGCGGGGCCGGCCAGGGCCCAGCGGGTCGGGTCCGCCACTAGTTCGTGTATGAAAGGGCGTGGGCCGGGGGCGGGCGGGGACTGGCGGGGGCTGGCGGGGGCTGGCGGGGGCTGGCAGAGGCCGGCCGGCCGGCGCATAGGGCAAAGGTACTGTCCCGCGACGGTCAACATTTGTCAAACTGACTCCCCGCTGTAAATTTCAAAAGCTTGAGTGCGCCGCGGGTTGTGGTGCGCGCTGCCCTGCGCGAGGATCTACGCCCATCGGAGGGCGATATGTACGCCGCGTATATCAGGGTATGATGCGTATGAAAAATTGCCGGCGCGTCGGCGCGAGAATGGCCTGTCATTGCACCACAAAGCGTGGCTAACTCGCGCCCCTGAACGTGTGTGTGTGTGTGTGTGTGTGTAGAGGGCTGAGCTCTCAGGCGATTCAATCGGTGTGTATACGCGCAACACCCAGCCACTCCGTGTCTGCCTGGCTATGGAGTACGGGGTTCGAATACCTGCTCCCCATGCTGCGTGCTACTCGCTTCACTCCCACTGCAGCCCTTACACCTGCCCGTCCCGTACCATAACACGGGCGCTGGCTGGGCTGGGCACGTCGCAGGCGGCGCACGGGGCGCATTCAGTTAGCTTCCACTTTGTTATATCCTGATGCGGTAGTGAGTGTGGCTGGCCTGGCCTGGCCCTCGCCGGGGCTGGGCACGTCGCAGGCGGCGCACGGGGCGCATTCAGTTAGCTTCCACTTTGTTATTTCCTGATGCGGTAGTGAGTGTCGCTGACCTGGCCCTGGCCCTGGCCCTGGCCGGGGCTGGGGCTGGCTGTGCCACCGCCGACGCTCACCTGTTTGGTTTCCGCGCGCGCGCAACGCCAAACTGCAGGAGTACCAATTCGGCCAATTCGGGGAGCGGGGCAAGAAAATAGGGACGCGCACGCAGCAGCGGGGCGGGCACTGCAGAGCGGACGATGGAAAGGGGGAGAGAGGGAGACAGACAGACAGACAGACAGACAGGCAGACAGAAGGGGATGGTACTCTCTGGTGACTCCTAGTCAGCAGCACGTGAACTGCACCGGAGTCTGACCGCACGACGCCACGGTCAGTAGAGCAGGAGAGAGGTAGAGAAAGAAAGAGCGAGGGAGAGGCAGGGGGAGAGAGCGAGAGAAACGTGCCCCAACATATTTGATTAGGCGTGCGCACCGACGCAGCTGCCTGCGCCATTCGTCATCATTAGGGTCACATGTCGCCAGGCAGGTAGGACAAGAGCCTCGACAGCTCCCTGCTGCCGTGCTGCCTGCCTGGCTGCGCGGCGGGAGGGCTTTGGTCTGACGTAGGGCACTCTCATCGCGGTGCGCGGGTCGGTGGAGGCAGGCAGAGG
>CM076247.1:14697495-14704995 GCA_038380765.1 Odontothrips loti
GCGACTTACAGTGTCCGTGTAAAACATTTGGTGTACCTCTTAGTCCTCCAATCCCGCCTTTCGCCCCTATTTTGTAGTTTCGTTTCTTTGCAGTGCTGACAGCGCCACCACGGGTCCCCTTGATTTGAGGGGTTGCGGCGAGCACTGCGTTGCCGTGGCGAGGACACCGGCGGCGGCTGGCCGTCGGATCTGCGGGGGCGGCGGCTCGGCTGGGGGCGGCGGCTCGGCGGGGGCGGCCGCTCGGCGGCTGAGGGCTGCCGGCAGTCAGCTTCCGGTTTCATGGTTCTCTTCTGCCCCTGCGCTTTCAAACCTTAATCAAAAGGGCGTCATCTCATCCCACAGCAGCAGCAGCAGCAACAGGATTCCAACTGCAACCAACGCAGACGTGAAAAGTGGCGCAGAAAGGTGCATGTGCCTGTAGGCGAGGCGGAGCGAGGGTTCTGGGAACTACTCGAGACCGCGACCTTTTCATCATGTGGTGGTGCCTCCGCAAAACTGTTTAATTTACGGGATATGCGGTGAAACGCCAAGCCCTAAAGAATTATACTTTTTTTTTTCAAAAGAGCTACCGCCAGGACCGGCGAATGAGTCGGTACTGTACTGAACGAATCCCAGACAAACGGATATTAGCAGAGAGGATTTTTTTTTGCAGAGGGGTAGAAGCAGTCGAGCTTTTCAGTTGCAAAAATACAGCGGAGTGGAAAACAGCGAAGAACGGATACGAGCCGGGGCCAGCGAGCAACAACACTTTCGCCCGTCGAAATCGGAAATGCCCTGGAGGTGAGCTGCCGACGCTGAGTGAGTGAGATAGAAGTGGATAAGGGGGTGTGCTGGGGTGGTGCTGTAGTGGGGTGCTGAGGCAGAGAGGTCAGCAGATGTGGACATAGTCCTGCCCCCGGTCAGCCTGATGGAGAGAGAGAGAGAGAAGAGAGACAGAGACAGACAAAGACGTGGCAAGAAGAGGGTCTTCACAAGCCGCAACAAACTATTCGGAATAAAAATTTTCCGAAACCTGTACCGTACTGGAAAGTGCCGAGGGGTGCGGCTATAATGCTGTTTACATTACCCACAAAATAGGAAAGGGAGCGAGTTAAAAAAAAATTACAAAATAGGAGACGAGACCAGAGGCCACGTCTCTCCCGCACTACACAGGAACAGGGTCTGGGCGCCGGAGATACAGCGCGGTTGATAAGGGAGGGGGGAGGGGGCGTGGTGACGGCTGACTAATCTACTCGTTTCCTCCTTGTGAAAAATAAATGAGATTGGCTCCTGAAGAGAGTGATGAGGTCCTCACAGGCCAGGGCAGGGCGGAGCGGGGACGGAGCGTGGGCGGGGGCGGGGGCGGGGACAGAGCGGGGGCGGGGGCTAGCGCGGGGGCAGGGTCTCGGGCGTGGCCGGGCGCCTCGGAGTCGTGGCGGGGCGGGGCGGGCCGAGGCCGAGGCACCGGACTATGGCCCGGGGCCTAACCCCTTTTAGCCGCGTGGCATGGCCAGCGCAGATGCATGGCATGGCCAGCGCTGCCGCTGGCTGCCACCTGGGCCACGCACGGACACCGGCGGACACCGGTCAGGCAGCCGGGCCCCACCGGGCCCGACCGGGCCCCACCCTCAACCACCACCACAGGCACTGCGGGGAACACTGCTGGCTTCAATTCAGAAAAAACGGATTTTCAAATATGGAAAATTCCGAATATTTCAACCGAAGCAAACTGTAGTGTAATATTTTTATTCATATGTTGCAGGTGTTCCAAGTGTTGCAGGTTTTAAAACCATATTTTTGTAGAGTGACAGAAACGGCTGCCTTGCATCGGCCTCTGCGCCCAGCCCAACGTGTTCCGGTTGGGTGCAGCTAGCTCGCCACGCCCAGCCCCCTCTGCATTCCATGTCCGGTATACCAATATGCAGTAAAAACCGGGGGCGCTGGCGGCGCGCCCTCAGCTGCGGCCTGTTCGAGACGTCCCGTGCAGCTGCACCCCTCCTCCCCCCTCACCTTGATTCGTTTCCGGTTCGTTTCCTATCTCTCTCAGGTACACCGGACGCACTCGGTGATCCGATACCCTGCCGACGCCGTCCGCGGCCCGGAGCGTCCGTCCTTGAAAGCGGGGGCAAGGACGTCGGCGAGGAAGTCGGCAATCGCGGAGCTCCTTCGGGCCCAATACATCCCTTGACAGGCCGGGCAGGACCAGCCGGACGGACGGCCATCGGGCTCCGCAAGGCGCTGCTGCTGTTTCTTTCTGCTCGGCCGATCCGGTCCGAGGAGGAGAGGGACTTGGAGAGGGGTGGGATGGTGTACGAGTCCGTGCGCGTCAGGCGGTAAAAAGTTGGTGCACTGAGACCTGCGGAGCGAGCAAGCGTGAGAGAGAGAGAGAGAGAGAGAGAGAGAGAGAGAGAGAGAGAGAGAGAGAGAGAGAGAGAGAGAGAGAGAGAGAGAGAGAGAGAGAGAGAGAGAGAGAGAGAGAGAGAGAGAGAGAGGTGCAACTTTCCTTTCCTCGATAGCATTTTATACAGAGCGCCCGTTGCCGCGGTGATGGCGCGCGGTGCACAGAGCCTCTGTGCACCGCGCTAGGGCTGTGCGGTTAACCGGTTATTTTCTTTTAGAATAACCGGTTAATTAGGGATTTAAAAATACCAGTAAGATTCAACCTTACGGTAAGTTACGGAAAGATAGGTAAGTTACGGGTATTTTTGGTAAAAATGAGAAAGATTTATTTACAGCGGGTATTTGTTAAAAATAGTACGCTTTAGTATGTTTTTCCACATAACATAATCATCCCATCGGTTCTGCTCTCTGCGGGACCACAGTAAGCGCCAAGAGCGCGCTCCTCTCCATCGTAGCACCGTAGCGTAGTGGGCTAGCGGACTGATCGGTGACCGCAAGGTTCAAGGTTCAACTCTTTGCCGGGGTGAAAATTTTTCTGAAGTCTGCCGACCGAGGATGGTGGGTAAAATATACCAAAAGAACGTGTTCAAAGTGTGTTGTCTGAGTGACCGCGGACGTTGGGCCGCGGACATTCCCCGGAGGTTGAATACACTCGTTGACTCAGTGGTTCGACGCCCGAGCAGGGGAATGGTGCTTGCCAAGACTCGGCAGAAGTTAAATGTAGAGGCCTAGGGTTCGGCCTTCTACATTTTTCAAGCGTAAGGCCTCGGAATCTGGAGTATTCGGGCAACACCTACTTGGATACATGGCGTAGAAGAGTAGAGTACAATCGGCTTCGGCCGTGTACGATCTGGGCATCCTACCTCCCTCTCAATCCGCGAGGGAGTGGCCTCACGGCCACAGACCAACTGGCTGGTCGAAGGGGGCTGACTCCTGAAATCTGGTCAGCGGAAGGGGCGATGTTGGCCGTTGCGGAAGCCTGCCTACCAAGGTGGCTGCGTCGTGCCTGTGTCTTAGCGGCGGTCAACTCCTGGTACACCGGTTCCCATCCGAACACCGAAGTTAAGCAGGAACGGTTCCGGACGGAAGTCTGGGACGAGGTAGGACCCACCCATTTTTTCCGTTTTTTTAACACCAAATGCAGCTAATTTTCAGAGTTTGAAAATCTGAATATTACCGAAAAATACCACATTTTTCAAGGTCGGGTAATATTACCGTAAGTTACGGTAACTTAGCGAATCTTACCGGTAATATTACGGGCCTTTAAATCCCTGCGGTTAATACACTAACCGGTTAAACCGGTGAAAGGGTCAACCGGTTGTGACAGTTTCAGGAAATAAACCGTTTTTGAACTAACCGAGTGGTTAATTTTTATGTCCATGAACGAAGCTTCTGTCGGCTTTTATTATTTTGTACACTTTTTGTACTTCCCGCTCATTTCCTGCACTATGATAATCTTCCGAACAAATTATTTAAAGTGGTTCTACACCCATTACTATGTTGTCATTTCTGCCATTCTGTACATTTTAGTTAAAAATTTTCCACAATAACCGGTTAATTTGAAATAACCGGTTAGTTCGAAGAAACCGGTTAGTCTGAAATAACCGGTGAAAAATAAATAACCGCTAACCGGTAATAACCGCGGTTATTCTAATAACCGATAACCGGTTTTGAAATTCACTAACCGCACAGCCCTACACAGAGCCCAGAGCCGGTCCGGGGAGTGAGCGCCGGCAGCCGGCAGCCCGCGCAGCGCGCAGCCCAAATCCCCAGACAGACGCAGCGGCGGCAGCGGTAGACACGGCGGCCAGATGATAAATGTTGCCGAACAGAAATAACGACATGTAGCCATTTTCTGTTCGCCCGCTGCCAGCGCCCCGCGCCGCGCTCCTTTCCGTCGAATTCCGAAACGTCTGAGAGGTCGGGAGCGCCCACAACCACGTGATGTAGCAGTGTAATTGTGACGCGTAATTGAGGTAAATCTGATTTGAATGTCGAAGTGCGCGTGGAACCGTCCGTGGGAATCGAACCCAGAGAGCTTGCAGTCACACTGGGAGACTGAGGCCCGCGCCAGCGACAGTTTGCTCCAGCACCACTCCCTAACGCTGCTACATCATGTGGCTGTGACGCTCCCGACCTCTCAGACATTTCGGGATTCGACGGAAAGGAGCGCGGGCCGGGGCGCTGGCAGCAGGCAAACCGCTGCAGGAACCTGTACTTGACGATACGAAAATAAACCCAAATAAAAATTAAGACATGAAAGCCTGTGGATGATGAGACATTGTGGTGTGGTCCACTGTGGCGCCGGCCTCTGCTTAGTAGCTTCAGGGTGCCCCCCTCAGAAGTAACGCCGAGTATATTTTGGCCGCCCTCTATTATACTCGCAACATTGTGTTGCTGCTGCGATGCCTGGCCCAGCCTGGCCGGCCACGCCCCTCGCGGCTGTACTGCGCTCTGCTGGGGGCCGCTGGCAGCGCTGGCGCATGGCCGCGCATGGCCCCCGGCAGCGGCAGCGGCAGTGCCGGCCGCGCTGCGCTGCTGTGGCGCTGCCGTGGCGCCTCAGCCTGGAGAGGAGAGGCGAGGCGTTCCGCAGGCGCCAGGCCACATAAAGAACGCTTTCTTACACCTCACGCCCGGCCAACGGCCGTCCCCAGGCCTCGCCGCAGGCCGGGCCAGGACGCCCTGATCTGCATATAGTGAGGGCTGCATGCTGAAGGCGCCAACGGGGCCCTGCGGGGCCCTGCAGGCCCCGGCACGGCACGGCCTGAGCCTCGGCTGCGTGCGCCCTTTAGTCCGAGGCGTTAAACTCCAAATAATTAAAATTAACAAAGTTTTGAGGATACTGCCTGGCGTGCCGTCCTGGCGCGCCGTCGCCGCCCGCCCCTCGCGCTGCCATATTTAGTGGGGTTGGCCGCCTGTTATCACCTGACCCAGGCCCAGGCGGGTCCAGGCCGTCCAGGCCCTCTGGCCGGGCGATACACCTGCGCTCCAGCCGAGGCCCGCCGAGGCTAGCCCGGCGATGAAAGGCAAGACCCGGCTCTAATCTGCGCATTTCATAATTATTATCACTACGCCACTCGGCCGCGCACACAAACACCTCGCTTATTCTGCCCTGAAATCAGGGCAGCGAAAAACTTCCGGAGAAAAGCCAACCCCACGCAGGCACCGGCCTGCTCGCTACGTGCAAAGAAATCACAAGACATTCGTAAAAATGAAAATAATTCTCTGGCGGGAGTTTGCCGCAGCCCCCGCTGAAATATGCCAAAACCGGGTTCCTTTATTACTTTTCTTTCCGACTATGACAAACTCCCTGACCCGTCATCCCTCCCCCCCCCCCTCCCCCCGCTCGCGTGTCCCGGAACGGACAATCTGTCCTGACGCCTTGGTTGGGATAATGGCACGGCAGGGTCTAACCCTTCCCCACACACCCCTTTTCCACACACACACACACACACACACACACACACACACACACACACACACACACACACACACACACTCCCCCCCCCGCCCCACCACCGCCTCATGGAATCCTCCAACTTTTCCCTACTTTTTCCCGACAAGACAAGCCCATCCTGGCCCGGCATCTATGGCTGGTGACAAGCGCGTAACCCACTTTGCAGGAGTGTCCACGGATATGGTCGGCTTCGGGGGGTCTGGGGTGAAAACTTGCCTGGGGGATACGTCAGTAGCATCAGCAGCGCCCGCCAGTGCAAGCCGGCGCGATAGACCAGTCCGGCAGGGGCCCAGAGCGCTTCGCTTGCAGCGCAGCGGCGATATGACGCACCAAGTGTAACACTTCCTGAAGGGCGTGGTGCGGAAGCCCTTCGCAGAAGCGAGGCACCACCGGCGCCACGATCGAGTTGGCCGCGACACCTCGACGCAATCTCGTTTCTGTAGACTGCTCTCGGCTGGTCAAAGGTGGCCTTTCTTCATCCTCACAGGAAATAAGAGAGTCGCCCTGTCGCCGAGCGAGTTACACTTGCTGGTGGCCTGCGGGTTGCCTACCGCTCGCGGCCGCATGGATTAGCGCTTATTGTACATCGCGGGCGCGCAGACTGGAAAGCAGAACGCGCATAGCAGAGAGATGCAATGCGTAACTTTCCCGCCGCCGCCGGCCGAACGGAACCTGAAATCCCGCCCCAAAGCGCTCTGGTCTGCAGAGCACCAGCCTGCGATGCACCTATCCAACCCCCCCCCCCCCCCCACCCCCACCCCCTCTCCCCCACTGCATTCAACGTACGGAGCACTTTAACGAACACGCTACAATGCGCCCCACCGCGTTTCACCCAATTTACAGACTGACCCTCTCTCCGCTTGCTGCTTCCCGTCCCACCGCCCCGAGGGACCACCGCACAAGCTAGCTGGGGGCCCAGGGGGGGGGGGGGGGGGGGGGGGCTACGGGTCTGTCGGCAGCGTGCAGCGGCGCGGACCGGGGGAGGGGGAGGGGGAAAGGGGTAGCATGGTACGGAGATCAAAGTGCGCGCCCGTCCTGGCCCGTCCCGAACGGCACAGAACGCACTCTTCTGGACAGCACGAGGAGACGACGTTCAAAGATACGAGGAGAAAGCGCAACGGAGAGAGAGAGAGAGAGAGAGAGAGAGAGAGAGAGAGAGAGAGAGAGAGAGAGGGGGGGGGGTAGGGTGTAGCATGACACATGGGTGGGTGTAGGTAGATGTTTGATCCCGCAGTCACCAGAGGATCTGAAACTTAAGGCCGGTGGTGCGTGCATGCATGGTAGGGATGAGGATGAGGGGGCCGTGCGGTGAAAGTGAGAGCCTCGAGTACTCGGGGTGGAACACGGCGAGCACAGGACCGATCTCGCAGCCGTTCGTCCTTTTAAAGACATTGAAAGGGCCACCAGAAACTATCATCCTAGTATGTGCGCTTCTGTTGTGTGTGTGTGTGTGTGTGTGTGTGTGTGTGTGTGTTTATTTTGTGTGTTTCAAGTATAAAATGTGCTCAACCGCGGGATATGTGGAGCTAATCATGCGTGTTTGTTTTTGAGAGTGCAGGGCCGTGTGTGTGTGGCGGGGCGGGTGGGTGTGCCGGTAGGAGCCGCGGCAAGGTGAGGAGTAAGTGACTCCAAGTGCTGTTACACGAGGCGCCGCACAGTGTTTT